>KV454686.1:0-30889 GCA_001662585.1 Pseudogymnoascus sp. WSF 3629
GGGATATTCCACGATTACCAGCTAAAATCACGAGTTTCCCAAGGGGCGCACGGCCGTATTTGCAACAAGCCCCATAGAATTCGACAAGTTCGCGCTTGGAAATCACATCTGGGTTGAAGTGACCTGCGCCAAACAGGCATAGTAAATGCTACCGCCAGAAACTGCATGTCCGTTAGTCTGAAACTAAGACTGCATTCTAAATTGCGCGTCCAATTGTCACCAATTCCCGCGAGTGAGGTAAATGGCTCACAATTTGGGGCGAGCAGTAATCTGCTGCTTACCACCCGGTGGTACTGGCTGTTGACCACAAACCTCAACTTTCTGCTACGGGGTGACACCACGCGTAAGTAAACCAATACGACCACACAAACGCTCTGTTGCACCGTTATCGTCCCTCGTCTTGAAAACCTAGATACACCTGACGTATCGCACGCGAGGCGGGGATATCAGTCGCTTCAATGCAGGCTTGGGGGAGATGTTGCCGTTGGTTAATGACCTCCAGCCATTATCCTCCACCCAATTATCCTCCACCCACGCCTCACAACATCATCAGCCACAGTTGGCAACCACAACTACAACTCAAGCCACAGTTTGAATTGCAATTTGAGAACGACAATAGTTTATATTATTCATCTTATGACATATGATTCTCGTCCTCATTGAGTACTACATTACTGACTAACTGCGAAACCTTGGAGCTTCCCCAGCGGTATCTTCGCCATTATAAATTGCCCTCGACCCCCCTTCCTCTAGCCTTACCCGCAATCGATCCATGCGTAGTTCTCCAACGTTTCGATAATGAGCATTGACACCCCCGAATTAACGCGCCTTGAGACGCTTCCGACGGAGATTCTCCACGCTGTTGTCGACCACCTTCCAGTCTGGGAGATCAAAAATCTTTCCTGCGCCAGCAAACGGCTCCGACAAGCCTGTCTGTCGATCCTCTTCCGTCACGTGAAGTTTGAGTTCTCTCAGGCCGGGATTGAGAGACTCAACGACCTCTTGAAGTCAAATGTTTGCGGCCATATTGCCTCCTTCACCTACGAAATCACTGAACTGCTGAAGACTGGTATGTATCTCCAGTCGCTCGCTAAGTTTACGCTAATACTACTCATGAAATCGAGTAGAAATACTAGATTTTGACCGTTTTAGGTCCGATATTCTAACTCCCGACAGCCACGTGGATCAAGCGAAAGATTTGTACGATGCGGGGTATGAAGCAGATGAGTTCCATTCGTACATGGCCATATACAAAACCGTTCACGGCATTTGTAGAGAGCAGCGCAGCATCGTCGATGAGGATGCTGACCTGATTCTATCATCTGTCTTCTGTGCACTTCCTTTGTTGCAGGAGGTGAGATTGTCCTTCTGTAAGGTGCTGGAAGATGACGGCTGGCTGTTGACCCCAGACATGGTCATAGAAAATGAGTTTTACAAACACCATCTACAAGTCGTTTCGAGCGCCATTCAGCGTGCCAGAAGCGCAGGCATTGCCATTCATACCATTAGCTTGTTGCACTTCGAGCTTCCATTCTACGATTCATGGGAAGAATCTAATCTGGGCCCTCTATCGGAGTCCCTAAGACAGCTGCTGAAGAACGTCAAGGTCCTGCGCGTGCGTGGGGTCTCCGAACGTGTTCTGGAACTGCTGTCTCACTGCGCATTTGATCTGCATCAGCTTGACATGTGTGGAGTGGTGGCTCCTGAAAAGGTCATCAAGGATTTTTTCGAGACGAACAAGAAATCCATTCGTTCTATTGGCTTTCATGACGTTGGAATTCTTGGAATTCTTGGGTTGAACCGCCTATATAGCAAAACTCCACTGTCGGCAAGCATGCTTTGCCGTATGCTGGGTGTACCACAGTCCACGCTATGCCGAGCGGCTGATTGCGGCTGTCTTCTCTGGCGGAAAGAAGGATGGCGGCTGATGTTTGGCGACGACTGCTCGCAGCTTTCCACTGGAACTTCTACTAAGAGAAAATATGATGAGCTGCAACGAGCTGGGCTTTGAAGCCACACATAGTTTAAAGCCTCGCCCTTCGTGTCTTGCACCTTTTGCTTATCGTCGCTTTTTCCTTTCCTGGACACACAGTAGAGAGAACATGGGTTGTCATCTCAAGGAGATTGCTTCTCAGACATCTACAAAGGGTTAGCGCTGTGCAAGGGTCCATTAACATTATAAGAGGCCATCAATTCCCCAGCGAGACTTCTTCACTTCTTCACCTCTCATATTCTACCTCCGATACCATCAGTAAAACAACTCGCCAACTAAATGGCATTCGAAGGCGTTAAAATGCCTACCTTTCGCAACGAGAAACAGCGTCTCCACTACCTCAGAATCATATCTTCCGGACCTATTATTCTTCAGGATCCTCGCAACGACGACATCTCTAACACTTCTACCGGTGATTTAGAGTCACTAGAAAAGGAGATGGAACGCCTACGTCTCCAAGCTCAAGTTACCCCCAATGCCACGGCAACTGCCTTGGCTCGTCGTCGGTTCGTAATCTTCCCAGTTTATCGAAGTTATTACTGACGTCTGGCTAGCATGCTGCTATCACATCGTGGGTGTACCTACTCGATGTATTTATACTCCGGTAGTTCGATGTCTGTCCCAAACGGGTCTGTCGAGACATAAGATAGTGGATGGAGGTCTAGAGTTCTTAGGCAGCTGTAGTGTGTAATTCACCTGTGCTTGCTCAAACTCTTGAATGGCCCCGGTTTCTTGAGTTCCGTTTATATGTGTCTTTTGTGCGGAAATAGCTATTATCGCTTATAGTAGTTACTGAAAAATAATAATAGTGTTTCAATTTTTGTACCAGCTAGAGGACACGAAATACTAATCGGTACATATCAAACAGGCCAAGGTGAGAGGTAGGAAACGAGCAAAGACGAGCAGCGATCTGCTGGCTACCACCCGATGATACCGGTGAACACGGCCCTCAATTTTCTGCTACAAAGTGCCACCACGTATAGGTATGGGTCATGTGGCTGAGTTCAAATTCTATTCTTAATTCAAGTATAGTGTAGCGCTCTTCTAGGACTTTCCATGAGCGACCAATGTCTCCTTCTCTGTGCTGTAGGAGCCACATTTGGAGTCATCCATTCGTTCCAGGGTCCATCTATGGTCCATCCGGTTGGCGGTGCGCTCTAGCTAGTTGAGCCAGATTCGAACGCACCAAAATGAGCTTAGATTAACACATCCAGCTGTTCTGTGTTAGCTTTTAGTGGATTTCTTCTTACATCCGTCTCACCTAGTGAATCTCGTGGCCAATACGAGTGCAGGAAGCCACCACAATCATCTGATTCTGACATACGACTGAAATCAAGCTGTTCTCTCCCTTTCAGCGGGCGACTGAGTTTAAAGCTGGAAAATGGTCTAGGGTCAAAAGTAACATTCCACCCATATAGTGCTGATAAATCAGCCTCGGTCATATCCCCTGTGCCTTAAGGATAATTAGACGCTATGAATGTATCCGAGCATTAGATTGATTATGCTTACAGCCTAACCCTGACCAGCTTTTAAGCCATATTGGAGAATTGGTAACAATCGAGTTAGTATCCGTTTGGGTCTTATTTGCAGTTGAAGACGTTGAAGTTGCAATGTGAGTGGTGGCTGAAGAATTGGTGTAAAATGGGTTTGTAGTTGAACCTGAGGCGAGACAGGCAAAAGCGATAAGCGGGTAGACTAGATTCATCATGGAGATATCCAATATATAAAATATTGAAGACGAGAGAATAGCGACCACAATTTTGTTTCGGGGCATCGCCTACTTATCCTCCGCTCTGAAAGATCAGCGATCTGCTGGTTACCACCCGGTGATACTAGTGTTGACCACACACCTCAATTTTCTGCTGCAAAGTGCCACCACGCGTAAGTAAACCACCATGACCACGTAAATATAACACGGCGCTATAGCCGCAGAGAAATATGTAATTAGATTCAGAATGAATTGCCCTCGAACTAGCAATCAAGAAAGGGCCAAATGGCGAACTGAGTGCAGGGAGAAGCTAGCTAGCCACATTCGTGAGTGTACTTAGTACATAATAGACCATATCTGACCGTGTTATTTGGCTAGACTCACAGCTTGGGCTTGCTATTCTCCCCATCGATGTCAAGCTTATAACAAAACCCGAGGACCTGTATCAATGGAGTATTTCAACAGCTGGAAAGGCTGCATTGTTCAATAAACAACTAAGCAAGCACTCAACTGGGGCCTATATCGACCTGTGCAACGGAGTTGGAGTTCATTTTAAGGCTGTGCTCGGAAAAGGCGCTACAGACTATGAACCAGAAATGCGACTCGTTACAACAATCACAGCTTTTGATGCACCGGAGAAGAGTAGAGAACATCCTTCCAGTGATGCAATTACCTTTCAACTTAGCGCTAAAGAATGGCGTGAGAAATTTAATGCAGAAGTGGCTATAAGAGAGGCTCTAGAGATCAAGATGATGGGAATTAAAGGAGAGAATATAGAACTGTTAACTGACATAAAAGCTCTTCGCGAAGCAGAAGTAACGCGGATCGAAGAACTTGAAAAAGCACGGGAGTTTCTGGAGATATCATCGCGCATACTTCAAGAACGGGCATTAAAGGCATCTGAGGACTCACAGAAGATTACCCAAGCCGCAACTTCTCTAAAGCTGGGAAGCAATCCATGTATGTAGTTTTGTCCGAAATAGATTCCTCAATGCATTCTGATCAATATTGATGCCTTGGCCACTGCCGAAGTGATCCGCGTAGAGATTAATGAAATCAGTCCTTCACACCTAATATCTATCATCCACGGTGTAGGATGGCGAGGCCAGTCGTCTTTGAACTACACGATCACCGGAAATAGGCATACGAATAAAACGCGAGTTTAGGGAATCAACCTCATATGTCTTGCCCAAAGGAGTGAATACTTAAAGGCTGATGTGCAGCTATATATTTCATCTTTATGTCAACCTCTATTCCTGTTGTTCTGGCGCTTGGCGAATGTCACTGCACATCGCTGCGGCATCCGACGTAATAGATCACGCCTACAACAGTATATCCCGCCAATCTGAACAATCAATGGAGATGTCAAAAGGATCAGACGAGCCCTTATAGCTGCTGCCACAGCATACACTACACCTCCTCTCAGCTATTTGAATTTCGCTGCAGTAACCAGTTTCAAATCTGCCACAAGTACGACACAGGAAGCCATACCCTCCAGACGCTCCCCCAAACTGAAGGTATGTTCCTCGCAAATATCTTCGATGAGCAATCCCGCACTGTATACAAAAGCGCTTAGACCTCTCTAGTAGACTACCGCCGAGTTTTCCGCGTCTACCTTTCATCATAGCGTTGGAAAATCTGTCAGCAGAGAGGATTTTCAGACAAATATGACATGCGAAAAAGTCGCGCTGGCCCATCGGTTGTTTGGCTTCAGCTGGCATGAACTTTGCTGCATTGTATTCTGGCCATTGTTCTATCTCGAGGAGATCTGCCATATTATAGGACTTAGTTGGTGAAGTTGTCAGATTTGTGCAGGCGCGCTGATTGACGGCATCGATTTTAGCAAAAAGGCTACGGCAACTAAGCTTCAGAGCAAGTCGCGAGCCATAACTTATGTAGTTGGATATGTCGTGTAATATTTCGGGTGGCAAGTCTTGCAATGTCATTATTGTCATCATTGGGGGTTGGAGGAAGTGAAATGTATAGAAAAAATGCCCACCTGGCCGCAGCTATTGTAGGAGAAGGACCGCACTCGAGGCAGCTGAAATTGTAGCTTTGATGACGTATCTCCTTGATTCTCATTTCAGCAGGTGCAATGCTCTACGTGGTTACATGAAATCATCCGACGGGTGACGTAGTCGACGAACCAAATCAGAGATATATCAGCACATCTATAGAATCCTACTACCTGCAAACAAATTATTCCGCGACTCATATCCCGACATCATGGAAAGGCAATCGGATGTTGAACGAATTATCAGATACCATTTCACTAATCCTCAGCTACTTGCAGAAGCGTTTGGAGCTGCCGGTGTTTCTGAGTTGCACAAAGGCGGCAATAAACGACTTGCATTAGTAGGTGATGCATTGATCCGTCTAGCTATTTTAGATGGATGGTTTCCATCTGGTGCAAGCACTAGTAAGAGTATTTGTCTCAAGCTGGAATAGTACTAACTAGAGCAGAGGAAGGCAGCAATCTCGTTAGTAACCTGGCTTCAAACAACGCGCTTAAGGATGTCGTTGAGCGAGACAACCTGGTCGAGTTTGTTGTCAAGAACCCTTGTCAAAAAGGTAAACCACAACGGACCACCCTTGCGTCTACGACTGAGGCTATAGTCGGAGCGGTTTGGTATGACTGTGGGAAGGACTTTGAAACTGTTCGGAATGTTGTTCATACTCTCCATATCTCCCAATAGTATAAGTTAACGAACATCGAACTTGATTAACACACCTGACACATCAGTAATATCCAGCCTCCATAGTCAACGTCGACAGGGCACTGCTGCTTCACCGAAGCCCAGGTGATAACCATTACAGAAGGAGAAACATGTGACTGCTAACTGAGCGCCGGGTACAGGTCTGGTTCAAAGCGAAGCTATCTATCTGCTCGGCGTTACCCAAGATGCACTGCATCAGAGGCCTAAGTCCGCAAGACGTTTCATGAGTTCATCAGTAGCAATATCTGATATGGTTGCAACAGGCTCCCCCTCAGCCTTCCCTTTCAAAACACAGCCAAGAGGAACTTGCTGTAGTCGTCGGTCTCCTTTCGAATCATCAATTGTGAGACAGCTCATGCCTCGATCGCAATCACCAGTCTCCAAGCTTCGTTCAGTAGCTACCCCAGTCTCAGGGTCCCAATCATAACCCTCTTTGGCCCACCTCCATGTTAAGTAGGATCTTAGCTCTTTGTCCTTTGGCTTGACGATCTTCCACTCGCTTTCCATCACTTTCATGCCTGCTTTTTCGTACATATTATCCTTGCAAAAGATCCTCCAAGCATCGCTGGCATATAGCCCTACACCTTTAAGGTGCGCGACTTCTGATTCAGCTTGTATGGATCCCCCCCACATCTTATTTCTTATCTTCCCTGCTTGAGGAGGATCTATGAGCCATATTTTGGATAATTCGATGAGCCACCACGCACGACGCAGAAGTCCGAGGTCCCTAAAGTATATTTTGATTTCGTCGTAGCTGGCATTCGCAAGTATTTCTGGCTTGGGGTATTGAAGAAGTAGACTACGGGCAGCTGGGATCGCGCGGTCGCCTTTAGTCTTGTTGAGGAATATGCATACTACTAATAGCTGAAACTGCAAACCTCTATCAGCACGATGAACCCTCCGTTACTTTGGACTTGACATACATCATCACCAGCGAAGTCCTCCTCAATAAGCCCATAGGAAGATGCGGACGGCTCTGGAGAAGGCCGAGCAGATGGAGGCAATTTCGAGATACCCATCGGGTTGAGTGGCAGTTGCAGCAGCTGTAAAAACCAGTTATGCGATATGTGCAATATGATTCATGTATTAAATGAATGCAGTTGGGCAGTAATCGGTTGTTTGATATACATATACCCCGCTCCTGCTGATGCCTAGGTAAGTAATAAGGCACCCTGCATTTGTCCTCCTGCATAACGCCACAATAGGCTCTCGTCCTCGAGTATCGAAGGCAGCTTCTTCTGTGCTTTGAGTGGCAGAAAGTCTGACTAAGCTGGTGCTGCATTATCAAATCCAATGCTAGCATTGTCATACGGATGCAGCTGCGCCCTGCGTCCACACGTTTTGTGACAGCTGCATACCACAACTGTGAAGGACCTCTGACGTGGCAGCCTCTTTTGTGCTAGTGGCTTCAGCCGCATGGTCTCTTATCGTCTTCCCCATTTATGTTTCCTGTGCCTCTAGTACACGAATTGAGTGAATGCGGGAAACAAAATCCTAATTAAAAAGCCAGGTAGAGCCATGAGTACCATCAGCAATGGTTCTGTGACATCCAAGTCTTCCAAACAGAAGTTTTCGGCGCAACTTAAGGAGCTTTTAGTGTCTGCAAAGAAAGTCCTAGGCAATGAAAGGGACATTGATACTCTTGATCGGATCCTTGATGATAAAAAGGAGCTGGAAGCAAAGCTTAGTTTAAAGATCTCAGAAGGCCTAGCGAAGGACAAGCAGATTGCGAACAAAAATCTCGAGATTGAAAAGCTCCAGATAACAAAGAAAACGCTGCATGATGAGTTTCAAGAGCAGTTCAAGTCTTGGGATACCGGAACATCGAGGCAGAAGGAGCTTGAGAGAGAGACTGCAGAGCTTCGCGGGAAGCTTGGGGAAGCGACCAAAAGAGCTGATTCTGCCAAGAGCAAAAATGCGGAATTGCAGCAGGAATTCTCGAACTGTCAAAATGACCTGAGAAATGTGAAAGAAGAGCTGAACCGCACAAGCAAAGATTTACGATCGAAAGATAGGGAACTGTCTGGAGCTCTGTCAGAGCTTGACTCGTTGCAAGAAGAAAAAAAGGCACTTGGCCTGCAGGTCCTAGACCGTCATGAGCTGTTTGTACATCAATAACCATGTTGGACAGTTGTTCTAACTCGGAAATAGGAGTGCGAGATTCGGCGGTTTCATGGAGAGTTGTCATATGCTGGCAAAGGAATTTTTCTTCACCCAATTGCCAGATAGTGACAGTTGTGTAAGAATTCGTCAAATATAGCATAGTGTTCACGCTAACGAACGTCTAGGATGACCTTCAAGACAAGCTATATCAGTCTGGGTTTACCAAAATGGCTCCTAAAAGCATACCAATATCCAGTTCTCTGCCATCTCAATTCCTCCGCATGGCCGCAGCGGAGAAAATAATTGCCCAGAAGCTATGCACAAATATTTTCCGACAGTACTATCTACCAGAAACCTTGGCTGACCGGCAAGCGATGGATAGCGTGCTAGAGCGACTACTCCGAGTAAACTCCCGTGACGAAGCCATTTTTCGTCTCCAATTACTATCCGCTTACAAGAACGAAGAGAACCGCCACATCACGAGCATTGTGAAATCTACCATACAAGAAGTTGTCACCGTCCTTGGCCCATTGATCTCTCCACATTTACAGGGCGACTTCCAGGTCCAAACTGGGCAAGCTCTTGCAGGAAGCCGTGAAGCTTTGGAGCCCTGTTCAGAGAAGCGCCGTGAGAGCATGCGTTGAAAATGAACCAGAACATGATTGGGGCATATTTAAAGACTACGATGAGCTGGTGGATTCTATTCCGGATCCGATGAAGCATGTCCTCGTTCCTCCCAACCCAACTGACTGCTTGTTTCCTCGAGTATCAATTGGCCACGATACAATATGTCAAGGTTACGCACTTTGGTCAAGTCAAAGCATGGTGGTTGCTGCAGGTCTCGAGTGCAGTCAGGCAAAATCTCCCATTTTACCGCAGAGAAGGCTAAGTAGCAGTCGCGGCCCAGTGCCACCGCGGGGCAGTGATAGGCGGAGACTTAGCTCAAGCACCTCTTCAGCTATTGGGGATGGGTGGACAGATACGCCAACGCCTGCAGGTGCTCAGCGAAATCATCATTCATTTTCAGATCATGTCACAAGTCGACACAAGGCACTGAGTGAAAACCCTAGCTGAGAATAATTGAACTTCTAATTTGTGTAATGAGTGTCGTATGGTTGTAACTCACAACCATGACGTTTTGCTAGATTCAATTAGGCGCGGTCGTACTGCTCATTGGTTTAGCCGCGCCGAACCCCGTGAAGAGTGCAGAAACTGTGGTCGAAGACGTAACCTTCATTTTATGCGGTAATGTGGCTACGTGCCATACCTTTATGAATGCCATCAATTTAGCTGAGCCGAACCATCCCTGACGATACAATAAACGATAGGAGCCCGAATGATAACATGAAGAGCAATGAGCGAACTCCCCTCATTAGCATCGTTCGAATTGCACCGCGACGGCAAAGATATCAAAACATTGTCGTACGCCGATTTTTCGCCTTTGCGTTTGGTTCAACTCTCACTTTGGTGGTCTTACTCGTTTTGCTCCGACGTCGTCCTGTTGTAGACACCCAAATCTGCCACTCTAGCCTTGGTACCTCAAAAGCCTACGCGAGCGCCAAAGCTCTGAATAACAACATTGACGATTTCTGCCAAGATGTAACCAACAATGAACCCGTCATCACTATCGGCTAGACATGGTCTAAAATATACTACCGCAACACGCCCGAGGAGTACACGATGACGGCTTTCCTCACAACATCGTCAGCCACAATTGGCAACCGCACCGCAATTTGTCGCCCTTTGCCCATGTGATCTTAACAGTTTTTGGTTCACCCGCGGACTGTATCTAATGCCGAATCTGGAATAGTGTGCTTATGACTAATACCGGTATTGTTGGTGGAGCCACCCTCGTCCAAGAAGTTAGCCACAATTGGCAACCGCAACCGCAACCGCAACCGCAATTTGAGCCACAGTTTAAATCGCAATTTGAAAACGACAATAGTATTATTTATCTTATGACTGTCGTAGGTCCCGCCTTTTCCCCCTCTACCTTCTCAACCCCATGCTTTGCCTTCTTGCTCACACAGCTTAAAGCCTCGCCCTTCGCGTCTTGCATATTTTCCTCATCATCTCCGCTCTTCCGTTTCCTGCTCACACAGTTTGAACGTGGTTCTTCAATATAATGAGCATCCTGAAAATGGGCCCGGGAGTCTGCCACGTTCATGAGTGGTACGCGACATAAGGGATGCGGACATTCCTTTTTTGCGCTAGTCTTAAGGTGCTTGTCAATATGATTGATTAGCGTGGGCTTCGTCATCCATTGCAGCAGCATAATGTCTCTTAGGGGGGCCGTTCTCCGCGGAACATACGGAAACGCTATCACTAGTCGAAAAGCTCGTCGCCATTACGGGGTTATGGCGTATCGCACCTTTGATCCAAAACGACACCCAGTCACGTGTAAAGTTTGGGACTCGATGGAGGAAAAATGGAGAGCAGAAAACAGAATGTCCTGGTTTGTGTCGAAGGTGAGCTAGCTCATCCAAATTTTCAGGAGCTGACGCAGTTTAGGGCATGGAATTGCTGGATGGCAAGAAGATATCTCTGCAATTCTACCGCGTTGTGGATATACATTTTGGCAGCTTTGTCTTCCGGGACGAACTATTGTGCTGCAATGATGAGTCCAGTCCTGAAGACGGCGAGCATCCATGTAAGTTGCATGTTGAGGTTTGCCACGGTACTGATTTTGGTTGCTAGCAATATTCCCACTTTGCACCGTAGAAGCCGATCTTACAAAGGTGCCGAAAGATCTATTCGTGATCGGTATGAATTCCAAAGGAGAGCAGCACTACAAAATCCCTTATGAACTAGAGATGACCTTCAAATCGGCGTCAATATTCTTTGAACTAGTCTTTGAAGGAATCTCATATGGAAGTGTTCGAGCAAAGTACTAGCTAAGCCTCAGGAGTCTCTAAATACTACTATTTACATGACATGCCTGGACTCGCGTTACGTATAGAGATACCGACTCCAGAATCCCTGTGAACATTGGTGTGAAGCCCAACCATCTCACTTTAAACGCCAATCGGGAGGTTGGCCCCCCAGTATCAGTTTGCCTTGTGCATTGAGAGATGCGCCGTCGCAGCTGATCCCAATGCTGTTATAAGTTTCTCTCGTATGGGCGATCTCATCTTCCGCGACTCCAAGCTCGTCCCTTGGAATCCATAGGACTGGAGGATCAGAAGTAATAGTTTCGTCTTGACAAGGATCTTGAAATATCTTTGTTGCAACGCACATATCTTTGCCTTTACTTCCGGTTTGAGCCGTCAGCTGCTTGAAAATGGGTCGCGAGGATAGCCAATGTAATCCACTTCTATGATCTAGCGAAAAATTAAACAGTGCAGTGAAGGCCATAGTAACAATCATAATTATCGCTTGTGCAGTGCATGTGGCATTGCCGTCAGCATCGCGGACGAGAAAAAATAGGCCAGCAAGGCATAATTCCATAAAGTATATGCCTGTCATTAGCTGACGAATTGCTGTTGGGTAAAACAGGCCGGTGGCTCCGAGTTCCAAATCAGAGAGCTTTGGAGGGTAGAACCGGTATAGAACCCAAAGCGCCCCAAAGTAAATCATGCTGAAGACTAAAATAAGAGGAGCGATGACCGAATAGATGAGTCCTATGCAATTAGTATTATCTCAACAGTAGCCAATACAGAACATATACCTATGCACGCCATATTTGTAAAGACTGGGACAAAGGTACCCCATTTTTGAAGCCCTAGGCTCTGTCTTCTCATCCACTTTTGCCTTGGAGATTTGTCAAACAAAGGAGAGAGAACAGACATGCTTATAAGTCCAGTAACCTGCACGAGAGTAAAGGCGAAGGTCGTGAAAGCGTGAATCATAATATATGAGAAGAAATAATTGGACGCCTTGGGCAAATTCTGGGCAAGCAGCGTCGGTATTGCTTCAACTGTATCTGGCAACTGCCCGATGATGGTGGCGATACCGGCCGACAATGAGACGGTAAGGAATACCTGCACAAAAAGGAAAGCAAAGTAGTAGATCTGGACGCAGTTTTCTACTCCCTGACGAGAATGTAGTCCCTGCATATTCGCAAGAAGACGTAGCATACTTGGAACCATAGCAGTGATGAGAGATAGCATTGCAGGCGGTAAGACCCCTTGAATAGTCGCTATTACCCAACTTGGGAGCGATTCCAGCCGTCTGAGCCAAGGGACAACGTAAGCTAGGTATCCAATCTGAGAAAGTGAGCCTGTGATTGCTACTGGAAGTGCGAAGCCAAGTGTAAACGCAGCAACGAGAGAGTACACGAGAGCTGTCTGAATAAGCTGTTGCCACCAGCTGATCGAGACGTTTGACCATATAATATCTGCTGCAGTTGTCCCTCGTTTAAGCGTCCAGGATGGAGGAGTTTGTGCTTTGATGGCTAGAGTTATAGATGGTGTTGAGAGATCTTTGTTGAAACGAACTAAGGCGGAATTTACCTCAGGGAACTCATCGGGATGCTCTTGGCTCCTCTCTATCTCTAGATTATACCGAGCAACTTCTGTACGAAAGTGATAGATTGCATCGACCTTTGTCCCGATGAACGGTAGAGAAGGTAGCCATGAAAATGCTGGAAGTCGTGTTGATGGTCGATCCTGCTGACATAGATATTTCATCCATAGCGGTGAGGAATAGGGGTAGCTTTTGTCTTTTGTATGTAGCCTTTGAAGGTAATTTTTTGGACAATTTGCTTTTTGTATAAGACGCGTCTCAGCAACCTCTAGATTGCTTATAAATGCATCTCGTTGTAGTAGCTTGGCATGTAAGCTGCTGTAGTCTCGATTTATCATTATACTATCGATGCCACTAGAAATGCTGTGGAAGTGCCGCTGAATTGCCTCGACGGAGAGTTGCTTCTTTGATCTCGAAACGATGAGGAGAGATGATTCTTCATTATTCTTCTGTGCGGATGCTTGAAAGACGCTTCGAAGTCTAGAATAATCCCGGAGCTCCTGTTGAAGTGTATAGCAGACCAAAACAACTACTAATATTGCGAGCAGAAGATGCGCCCAGTACTTGTCTGTGTGCGAGAGACCAATGTTTGATATGCTTAGTAGATCTAATCCCTTCACACCCCCAGACTCATTCTTGCCATGGACAATATTTAATGGAATGATGATGGGCATTATGATCAATCCCAATAAGATGAAAACCCTCATTATGGTATGCAAATAGCGGTCAAAGAGGTAGTTTTCAAACCCAGATGCATGTTTTAGATGGGGATCTGGTACCGGCGAAAGAAGCATCTGTAGGGACATCGGGCGTGGTTTCCATTTCGAATTAAAGACCCTATGAGCTCGCTCGTAGCTTTATTGATAAGCATCTGGTTCCTTGCTAAATGGGACCTCCACGTACTAGTAGTCTGGGAATTTAAGCCGAAGTAGTATGTAAGCGGTTATACCAAACCCAAAGATTGCTCCAGAGGTTGTGAGAGATGCCAAAAAGGTGCGTAGCGATTCGCCATGATTCTTATGTGCCTTGCCTGCAGCATTGTCAAGCATATCATTGACGCTCATAACTTGTATATTTAAGTAAAGATGAAGATGAAGGAATGGAACTGAAGATTGTCCCTATATATAACCAATACTTCGACTTTCGCGGCTAGCGTCAACATCTTGATTCTAATGACCCTCCACCGAATAATCCGATCATCCGATGATACATGAACACCACCCAATAATGGATGTTTCTAAGGTGGTGAAAGCATCGTTGCGGATTGTGTGTGATGACAAGCCACCTGGGCATGTCAAGTGTATGGCTGACTTTTCGGACCAGTCTTAGGTACCGTGGAATCAGGAGTTTGAATCTGAGAGGTAAATGTAATATGTAATGTGGGACTAGACTATATACTGACTCTCATCTCCATGACTTAACAGACGCATAGAGAAGAAGATGACAAAGTGCCTAATAGTCCTGATTTACTTACTAATACTCAGTCAGCGGTAACTTGCCGAATTTGACTAATCCCCACTTCGCCGATAAATCGCGAAGATACGGCCTGCGTTTCATTTCGCGTTCTTGTCCGACGTGATGTTGGATCATCCATAGCAATAAGTCGTTGCAAGTTCCAGTCTTCATCCTCCATGATGCCTTTGCAATATGATATCCCTTCGCGAAGGCCTCCCCCCACCTCTGTTTCCACATGGACTGCTCCCATTCCGAGTCAAAATGGCTGATCATGTTCTTTAGCTCACCCCCTAAGTCAGCAAGTTCTTCGTATGAGACTAGCCCTTGGTGATGCACGGCCGAGTCCCACATTGCTTGGAGCATGACTACTACCTCATTGTGGCTCATCGTCGGTTGTACACGTTGCAAATGTATCGCAATGCTAAAGGCCTCTGACCACGAGCATATTTTGATCGCTATATCCCACATAGTCTTGAGCATTTGCACTGCACCATCACTGTCGTTCTCAACTATGTTCCATGCCACAGCGAAGGCATCTTCCCATCGGCCTTTGCTATATTCCTCATGCCATGCCTTTTTTAACATGGGAATTGTCTGTTTGCCTTGTAGTGGTACTATTTCCTTCGTTGCTGTGGTAGCACTGTCCCAGTCGTGTTTCCGGGCGGCCTCATCCCAGAGGGTTTGTAGTATGTGTACTACTTCGCTGTTGCGGTTTCTGATTTTGAGTTGTTTGGCAAGGTGTTTAGCTAGATTGAGGGCAACCTGCCACTGGTTGTGGAAGGCTTGCGGAGCAATATGATCCCACATGTTTTGAAGCGTGCTCATAAATTCCTCGTCAACATTTGAGTTATCTCCAACGGTCCCAAGTACACTTACTGCTCTGTTAACCTCGCCCCACTGACCCTCTAAGATAGCGTGGTTGCAAATGATTTCCAGAATATGTACCACCGGTCGAGTATTTGCATTCAGCCTTATGAGTTTAGATGCCTGGCATAAAGCGTCTTGCCATTCATGCTCCCGTACGGCAAGATCTAGCGTCGCTTTAACCACTTCGGCTAGTTCGTCACTGTTTCTTCTTAGATAGATCTGTAATTGCTCAGACACAAAGTAGACATCTTTCCACTGGCATGTGAAGACACTCTGGCCAACTATGTCTCGCCATCCGACGGCTACTCGGTCTCGAACCAATTGTCGCATCATGATTCCAAACTCGTCTTGTAGGAAATCTGCTGCAGTAAATGCAGCTGCCCAAGCGTCCCATGACCTATCGACAAGAGCCCTTTGACAAATCGTTCGGAGTGGCTCCACCACATCGTAATGCTTGTTATATAACTCTTGATCAAGTTTAACTAGGAAACCAACGGCGTCTTTCCACCTCCTTGCAGTGCATAGGCCCTTCCAATAACTTTCAATAAGTTTCGAAGTGGATATTGGATGCTCATCTATGCGACTAGTAATGGTGTTGCAAATGGTGTCGATATCCAATGTATGCTGACCCTGTCTACCTTCCCTGGTATAAGCGGAAAGGACCAAAGGCCACCTTTTGCTGTCAAATAACCTTTGAAATTGTTTGGAGAGCAAGGATACATGCAAGAGCGTTCGTCGGTCTGAAATATTGAACATGATCTGGACAATCAATTCGGTAGGCAGATTGGGCAATGTATGAGTAGAACAAGATAAGGAGGATCCTTTCATGTTAACACAAATCGGCTTCTTGTGTCCAGTTGCTTCCTCATCTTCGATTTCAATAGGGTTATCTAGTCATTTTAGCAAGACTTCGGAAGTGAATACTATGCATTCTTACCTCGACAGCCATTGGCCAGATTAGGGTAAGGGAAATTGCCAGCTTCACCATGTATCTTGAAGATGAATGATGCCATGGTCTGACTGCTTTGAGGCATAAGACAAAATTTTGGTACCAATAACTAAATGTTGGTATCCAGTGAGCTAGAAGTAACAGGCAATCGGGGTCGGTATGTGGATTCGTATATTTGGTGAAATCAGTCGATTTCTCCCATTTCTAAAAACGGGAGAAGGGGGGCCTACATATATAAGGAAACTGGTGCCACTCCTTATGCTTTCTCCACTCTTGCGATCCGCCATTCAGGTAGCCGTTACATGGTGCTCCTTGAGCAAAATGAACCCTTCATTATTTTGGAAATGATAGCTCTTACGATGTTTGCCAATAGAGGGGATTGAAGGTCATAATGGATTAACTCGATAGAAGTTAAGTTCACCAGAACCTTGATATAGCTAATTACAAATGCCTGCCAAAGGTGCTCTAAGATTAGGAACCTATAATAATGTTTGAGAGTAACTAATGTATGTAAGTCTAATTTATTTCCACGGTCCGTTAATACTTCCCGCATATGTCCTAATCCCATGTACAAGTTCAACCACGAATAATTTTCACGATTACGCATCTATACCAATATGGAAGACTATGTTCCATCCGCCATGAGAAAATAAAATAAACCGCTCAAGCTCATTGTTCGCATATGCTGGAACTTCTCCACTGAAACTCTTTATCGAATTTCACCTCGGACATATCAAGGCGGGACAGGATACAAAGAGGCGTTAGGATCTTTGCGCTGCTCGAACAGCGGGCGATGAAGACGTGCTGGTCAGCATTAGCAGGAATTGGAAGCATAGATTGCAAAACTAACATCGGAGAGTTCATAAGGAGAGGCCCAAGGAATTGCCTCTACAAAACTGATTGCCTCGGCCGACCACTTTCCTACTCCAGAGTTCAAAGTCTCAACCGTCTCGCGCATCAATTGCAACACGAGGACCCTCAAAGAATCCATATCTGCCGAACTATGGTCTTTGGGAGGAACCATTTGATCTACAAGTATTCAGTCAAAAGAAATTTCCGCGGGTTAAGGAGCTTACCAATCTTGACCTCACCGTTCATAGACAACAGGATATTTCGTGCGGATATATGGGCGTGATCGAGTTTCCTTGACCAGAGAAAAATTATGCCGACCAAAACCTACTACGTCAGTAGGATGGAAGGGAGACAGTGCTCGACTTACCTGGCTGATAATATATGCTATCTCAGGTTCCGAGAAACAAAAGGACTTTTGCAGTAGGTCTTCAAGGGAAAGACCTACATACTCAGTAATAACAGAGGCTTTCCCTGTAAAAAAGTATGATTCGTAGACATCAACAAAGTTTTTATGCCGTATTGAGCTGTATGGAGACCCGCTTGGAGGTCCAGTGTTGAAGCCTCTAATCTCTCGCACTGTCGTTCTATCATTGCAGAGGACTAGCCTCGTCCCTGAGCTGAGCTTGACAAACGGCTCGTAGAAGTCCCACGGATTGCAAGTAAATGATGGAATCTCTGTCAGTCCTGCGGACCAGAATTCTTTCTTGGTACGGGATGGAACAGGCTGTTCTAAAGATAATAGGCAAGTAGGACGACACTCTGCAATAGGACGACACTCTGCAATAGGACGACGCTCTCCAATAGGACACACCCATCTAGTCATCCCTGTTGTCTTTGTGCTTTCTCCCATAGTGGCGATAAAAATAGGGATAGGGAAAAGAAAGCAATGTAGCATAGTAATAATACTATAGTAGTATATATATAAGTCCTAGGCTTCCAGCCTGGCGCAATAAACAATATTTTCTTAAGTTGACGATTAGTAGCCTCAAAATGAATGACCCCAATGATACCAGTGATTCCCCTCAATATTGAGATCCGAATGATACTAATGATCCCCCTCAATAATGAGATCCACATCTAATCAGAGCCACGCCCCTCATTTTAGCCTCAGGCACTAATCTCCGATAATTGAAACTGCAGCATTGTCAAGGATATGTTCCGGCCCAGATCAGTTCACGGTTGGGCAGGAACACATATCATTGATGTCAAACATATCATTGATGTCAAACATATCATTGATGCTCATAATTTGTATATTCAAATAAAGATGAAGACATGGAATCTGAAGATTGGCCCTAACCAGTGATTTCGACTTTCGCGGGTCGCTTCAATTAGATGGCCTCAATATCTTTATGGCGATGATCCGATGATACCGGTGACCACCATCCAATAATGGCTGCCTTGAGCTGGAGTTGATTATGAATTCACCGCCACCATTGACAATATTTAAGTACGAGCGCGGAATTATAGCTCAGGAAAATCTACCTTCTTGCGACCTAAATTCTACAAGAATCGTCGTAGCAGCTGGCGGAACAATATCTATCCGGAGTTCTACTTTCTGGAGTAGCTGTTTAAAAGGTTTAATATGGAGAAACCTATCACTATAAAAGTTCTCATGATTCATGGTACTTGCTCCAATCAGAAATATTCGGGTCGGGCACAGACTAACCTTGACTTTCAGGCCATGGGCAATCCGGACCGCTTCTAGACATAAAGACGTCTCGACTCCAACATGCGCTACGGGAAGCATTTACGAATCATACCAGGACATGCGAAGTTCGGTTCTGTTTTCCTACTGCTCCATGCAGAATTCTAGTGCCGAGTTTACGTGAACCTAAGGAATCACCAACTGAAGGACAACTTGAGAGTCTAGATATGTGGACGTGGTGTATGGATTATAGTTCAGGGGGAAACAAATTCTTCGACGAAAACAAAACAATTTCTGACTTAGATAACGCCTTGGATTCAATTGCAGAGATAATACGACAATATGGGCCTTTCGATGGAGTCATAGGCTTTAGCTCAGGTGCCTGCATTGCTGCATTAATCGCCTCGCTCCTCGAAGAGGGAAGAAAGCAGGCGTTTGAAAAATGGGAATCTAAAAATGGAATGCCTTATCCAAATAGCTTTCTGCGAGAAGGCAAGTCTGATGGCAAGCACAACGTGCTCCAGTCGCCATTGAAATTTGCAGTATGCTACTCCGGGTTCAGCCTCGAACACCCCAAGTATTCAGCATTCTACCAACCGCAGATTCAAACACCTATACTACATGTCCTAGGTAAATGGGACACAGTTGTTGAGGAGCAGCAGTCATTGAGTCTAGCCAGGAAATGTGGAGGGGAGCCGACACTTTTCTATCATCCCGGCGTTCACTTTGTACCACAACGGGATTGTTATATTTTAATGGTCAAAAGTTTTGTATTAGCTAAATTGGATTGAAAATAAAGGTCTTTCAAAGGAGCTTTGCCCATAACGAGTCAACGTTTAAACATGCGCAGCTGAAGTGTGTATATGGGTGATGTGGGGTGTTAGGAGGGAGGAGTTCTATTTAGCTCTAGCCGAGGACTCATTCAGCCATGTATAAAGCAATATTGCGGTCGTATAAGCCAACGGCCGTTCTTTAAAGACATGTAGTCTCTTCAGTTTCTGTTTCTACGCATTGGACTCGGACTTTTCTCGGCCTTTCCGCAGCGTATGATCTTTATGTACGCCGTATAAAAGCGGGCATAGCCCCGATACCCCTACACCCCAGGCCAGACAGTATAAGTACCAATGGATTCCCACATTGTATCAGTCCAGCATATCCTTATTTAATTTTTATCAGGCACAAGGCTATTTCACGCCATGTCTTTACCACCACAACTGGAATGTGTGGATTCGTTTGATTCGAGGACTACTATAGACAACTCTCCGAGAGTAGTGAGTCATGAAAGAGGTTTGAATATAAACATTCCAGCTGACGTGTTAAGACAAATGCAGCTATGCTGAAATTGTGTCAGAACTCAACGCCAGGACTCCACCTGACTTCAATCAAAATCACTACCGACCGCTAACATCCGATACAAATCAGCAGCTGCGGGAAGAGTTGATACCTGACTACACTATCGACCTCAGCGATGCGGCAGTAAGCCTTGACAACAGTGACGCTATAAGGTATCAAGATTAATAGTTACCAGGCTTCTAGAAAAGATGTTGTAGTAACAGAGCTACAATGTTAGTATTTTTCAGTTTTCTTGCGCTACAACTACTAATGAATTCAGCTCTAATTGCAATGTTTCGAAGAAGAGAGCGCAAATTACTCTACGGCAAAGTTCAAAATGAAACAGCTGAATCAGTTGGGCAGACTGCGACTACGATGGAGACCATCCTTCGTGAGAGCGCCACCATAAGAGTCCTACTTTCTTTTCTAACTTCTTACATAGAATTAATCAGCGAGCTAATAGCGTCCCACGTCCAAACACAAGGCAAGTTGCTACCTCGTCAGATTATCACACTTTGCTGACTCCCACAGAACATTCGAAGGTGCTCGAGAGAGAAAATGTAGCACTTTTGGGTAAGCAAACAAGTTACTCTGTGAAATATAAAAGCAAGAAGCTAATATAGCATCCAGGAACAACTCAAAGGCTTCGTGAAAGTCGCGCCTATATGGCAGGTATTGCTCCTTCTACTACAGTAAGTGTTGAGTAGTTGTCTAATTGTTTTATAGGTCAGATCGATCAGATCTGTGCAGAAAATAAACGAGTCTGGGCCCACAATTCAGAACTTAATGGTGAGGTTTCTTTATTCATCTGGAACCGCTTCCATTCTTACTTCCTACAGACAAATGGATAGCTTCGGAGATTGAAAATAGTGAACTGCGGAAGAAGAATGAAGCACTAACGACTGAGCTCCATGTGTACAAAGCCGTCACGGGAAGCCATCACTCCGAGGCTCTATCCAATGATGGGAATGGGGGAAAGAGGGGTAGAGATGTGGCTGAAAGTGAACTCCACGTGAATGTAAGCGCATCAGGCGCAGCCAAGAAAAGGAGCAAGTTCGAGTAGCCAGACGTAGGCAGGGATTTGGATGAGTTCTTTGTTTCTTTACTTATTTCATACAAACAAGCATCAAAGTTGGAATAGTAGGAGACAAATATATTTCTACCGTCTTTCCCTTTCACTATTTTTTCTAAATGATCGACCGCAACGGATATTTCCTTGACCGAGATCGAAATTCGTATACTCAGTGGTCTTACGTATTTGAGAAGTACACACTCACGTCCGCAACACCAAGCACGGCAGATCGGAGCTGCCCGAGGTCATATTAAATTCTAGCTATCTATGTACACTCGGCCATTGAATCCCGGATCTCCGGGATCGTCATCTCCCACGGACTCGAGGGAGCTATCTTGATCTTGAGGGTTTGAAACTCGATCTCTCTCTGCAACTAGCTTCTCCATAGCACATTCGAGAGTGATCCTATAAGCAAGCTGAAGAGCCGAGATACAAGAATTGATATCACGGAGGTGGGCCTGCTGATCGATGGAGATTCCGCTTCCAGAAAGAACAGTGGTGGCTTTTTCAACATCTGCGGTAGGAATGGAGAAAGAGTATCGGGACTGCTCTGGTAGCTGCGCAACATTTGTATCCGTGAGTCCGTGGAGCCAGTTCTTGTCTCTGAGTGCATTATATTGAGGACCACCACGATCGAATCCTCATCGTTCTGGTACAGATGGGGAAGCACTGCCCTGAGAGTGGTGATCGGCGATTTTCTGACTCCTCTTTCTCTTCCGTGGCTTCTTATCAGGGGTTTGATTAGTGGGCTTTGAGGGGACAGCGCCGTGGACTATTACTGGACAGTCCGTTCCTCTATTAGCAAGACACGACGCCGTAATGCGGTATCACTTACCTCCAGGGTCAATCATATTCTTCACCCGAGAACGTGCATTGTCGCTGTGTTTCACTGAGTGAGAATCAGTAGCTAACATCGTCGAAGAGGTCCCAGAAATGGCGGGGATGTTGTTATCGAGGGAAGTTGGAAGTGAGGTAGGCTGAAGCGGAAGCGATGTTCTTATAACAACGAGCGGATGATGGCGCAGCTGCAAAAGCTCTCCTGAGACTAGCGGCTTGAAATGACTTCAGCTCTCATTGGATGCTCCCCAGCCCCTTTTATGTTTAGTTGGAAAGGGGTTTGCACTGCCATTGTGCTCGATCTTGGCGATGTCGAAATGGTTTGAGATGGAGACTCTCCACCTTTGAACCGCTCGTATCCTCTTCAAAAATGGTAGAGCCAGCTTTCTTGAGATAATAGTTATGTACTTTTACCAGATGACAAGGTCAAGATAGCTCCACCTCTCGGTACATATGGCCACGTCGGAGGCACTGCCACAAGACGGCTGGCGCAGATAATGTGATTGGAAACGCAAGTCATCATGCATGGAGGAGCATATAAGAAGGCGGTCCCCCACTTGTAGAGAGCAATATCCCTCCAACTTCTGTACCAGTCCAGAAATTGCTCCCTCACCATCCATCTTTTAGATCTGTTACTCAATCAACATGGCCCCGTCAACACCGACATTGGAGGATAGAGAAAGCCAAATCATTGCAGAGGATTACTCTACAGACAGCACCGATTCCGACTTTGACGGGCTATTTTCGCAAAACACCATGCACATGGCAGCACCAGGAGACAGCCACTGGCGTGCTGCGGACTGGCACAGTTTTAGTAGAGTGGGTGACATCGAGCAACACCAAGAACCAGCTGAGGCGATTCTTCCCGAGATCGCACCTGAGGCGGATCACAGAGAGCCAGCTGAAGCGACAGTGGCAGATGTCATCCCTGAAGCAGCTCCCCTAAAGCCAGCTGATGCAACTTCGCCAGAGCACACCTCTCAGCTAGCTCCACAGGCAATAATTCCTGAGGTGCCATTATCACCAGTCAAGCGAAAGCGTCCGACTTCGGCCTCAAGTGGTCCTAACCGACGTAGTCGGAGGATGACAGCGGCTCAGGAATACGCTGCTAGCGACAGACTATTTAGAACCACAGCGCTGAAGGAAATTGACAGTTTAATGGAAGCACAATTGAAATTCAAAGCAGCGTCAAAAGATTTTGAAGCATCGCAGCATATCGACGATACAATGCTTAGATTGATGACGTTGAGGACACTCATAGTCAACCACAAAGCAATGGAAGAGGAAGCGACTTGAGAAACGAGAACGGGACCTTTCGTGTTGAGTTTCTACATAGTCGAAGAGAGCTCGAAACATTTCCTGAGAGCGCTAGGACTAGTTGTTTCTGTATATCACTAGCATAGACTCTGAGTAGTAGACAATGCGGAACAACTTGATTATGATTTGGCCTCTCATTTTAGGAGTCTTTATAGTATAAGGAAATTAATTCTTATGCCTCTACCAGCCAGCCCTATTGCCAGCTTCTAAAAAATCTCGATTTTCGAGGCCAGTAGTGCTCTGTACTCTTATGGAATGCTGCCCTTGAGGCATTACTCTCCATTGCCTCGAACCAAGCGAAGCTTCTTGCGTCGCGTTCTAGTCCGAGCAACAAGGGGCCGTTTTAGGTTTCCCGGCAAGCTGATTGGGATATCCCTTTTACGCTGGAGTTGGCAACTGCAATCCGATTGTCGTGGACCTGCAGTGCTTTTATGATTCGGCTGCCCAAATTTGGCGTTTAGCTTTTGTTTCTCAATGAACCAGTCGATAGGTTTTGGGAACGCACTTATACGTCGATGGTATAATCTATTGAATCTAAGGTTGATGTCGGCCTGATCAGAAGAATGACGGACTCGAAATGCTACCAGCTTGGTATAACGCCCACAAAGCTTGCAGATATCATTCTTGCTGATATACCCGAGAGATGTCCCATGATTGAAGAACTGCGCGTAAGGATAGTCCGAAGTGAGTAGTTGTATAAATCGGGGGGCGTCCGGGCTTCGACAGAGTATTGAACCGTAGCAGATGTAGAACGGCCCATCCTCGACTAAACATCTGTCAAGCTCAAAAAAGAGCGTTACTGCTTTGAATGCCCTAACAATTTCAAACATATCCCCTTGGTGGCACATGGTTTTTTGATAAAGTGAATCCATACTGTCAATATCGTCAATACCAGGTTCCTTGCCCTCTAATGGCAAGTTCAGTCGGAAGTGATTTGTTTTTGTTTCTTCATCTAACCCATGCCAGTGATCGTCCCAGCTGTTCTGCCCATTTAAGGATAATGATTCCATTGATGCCCGATATAAGCGGGCTAAAGCCCCGTCTAGGAAGAGATTCCGGAAATTTGATGCAACTGGTGACAGGGGCTTCTGCTCGAATCCGTTGCCAATGGAAAGGACAATGTCGCAGTCGTCGCCATCTTCCCAAATTCGTGAAACCAAGCGTAGTCCTGGCCGGACTGGATTATTATTTCTCAAACCCCCATCTTGAAATGTGCCATAGGAACGCAGGCGCTTTGGTTTAAAAATTCTAAAACAGTTAGCTTTTCTGCGTCAGCTAGTATTGTATTGATACGTCTTACGTAGGTGCTGCGGTGGTGCATCTCGCCCTGCCAATATTAGCAACTGTATTCGTGACGATAGTTCGGTCACTTACGCCTCCCAAATTAATATTTCACCCTTATCGCTCGTAGGTGGAAGATGTTTGTATCCTAAAATATTATCAATGATGTTGCAACAAGGGTAGGAAAACTTACCTAAATTAGACGTCGGCTTTCCTTCAGTGTGGTAATTAGAGATGAGGCACAATGTTGCATCAGATAGCGTGGTTGCAGTAACCGCGTATTTCATGCCCGACGGCCTAGCTGTATGGAACATGGGAGTGGTTCCATAGGCCTCTTGAAGAAACTTTTCCAAAATATCTGCGTCATAGCGGCCGCCCGATATGCGCATGATCCATGAAATCCATGAACAGAGAGATACCCAGGACCAAATTGAAGACCTAGCTTTTGCCTTGGATGCGAAGATGATCTTTGCAAACTTGCAGAAGAATGTTAGGCATTGTTCGGGAGTCCAGTTCTTTCCAAATAGTCCCAAATTGATGACACCGCCTATGATACGTCAGCATCTGATAACAGCAGCGCGGTGGGGACTATACCAGTACTTGTTCCTATGGAAAAGTCGGCATTATCTTGTACTGGACGGTCTGGATCTAGGGCTTGTTGCAGCTTCTGAATGAATCCTATTGTCACCACGCCTTTGGAACCCCCTCCATCCGTAGCAAAGAGCCTTATTCGGCACGTAGGGGGAACAAGCCGAGCCTGAAAGGTGATCTCGGTTGAGCAAAATAGACATTGTGTGAGTTCATAGTGATATTCAAGCCCCCTTGACGGCGTACCGAAGATGCTCACGCAAACATCGCAGATGGCGTGGCCACAGTCGAAAGGGTGTTCATTTGTCCTCTGGAGGCAGCCCATGCAGCCGAGGGGTAATTTCAACAACTTCCCGCTTTCGCTATTCCTCTCAAGGCACTGTCGACGTAGGGAAGCTGATGACTGAGAACCATGCTTCATCTGAGAGAACATAGATATCATGCTCGCCTCAATATCTGCACATACTAAATTAGTCGAGAGTTGTTGTGAATCTAGGTACTCTTGAATTCCCAGTACACATCCTTCACGATAGAGAACGCGGAAGACCTCAGAAGGACTAAACACTACTTTCGTTAGTACAACAGCGATCCACTTAGCAAGGGCAATACTAACTGTGCATGTCGGGTGGGTAAGCGTCCAAGATGATCACTGATGCTATAAACTCCCATGCAGTATGGTCAGGCAGCTTGTTATCGGCAAACACACTTATAAAGGAAGTCAAGTGGTTTGGGAAGTTTGGCGAAACTTTGAAGTCCTCTCGAGAAGCATGAATGAAACTAAATGTGCTTAGTGGCGACAAGGCGAAGTTTTGTAACGCCAGGTCAAAGAATGCTGCAATGTGTACCATGGAGAACAGGGTGTGGGTATTTATTCGCGCGGCACGTTGAAGGCGGATTTCTTCCGTTAAGACCTGTTCGAAAGCGCTGAAATGCCCTCGAGGTGTATGGCCGCTTGCTCCCAACACATTGATCACGTTGAGAGACGAGAAGGAGTTAGAGAATCCAGGGTGAGAGAGCACCTTCAATTGAAGACGCATTGCCTCTGACGCAAAGTGATTGCCGGGAATATTCGCGACTATGAGCAATCGAGGGCGTATGGAATGTTCCAAGTTCGATGCTGGTCCAATAGTTGCCCAAGTCATTAGTGTCTCTGCCACAGCATCGAGACCGCCATAGTCTTGCGCGAACAAGCACATCACGTCGGTAAATAGCGACAGCAGCCTCGCCTGAACATGATCAATGAATTCTTGACGCCTTGGTATCTTGAGACTGGGCCACGGGACGGGATGATTGCTAGTCTCATGACAGGTTGGTTTGCCCCGAGACTTTGCCTGTGCGTAGTAAGGAACACTTTCGGCAAGCAAGACTGGGTGTTCTTCGTTTTCGGTAGTTGAATCAATGCATATATTGGCTATACCAAACTTTCGGCAGGTTGAAATCGCACTCTGGGGGTATAAGGCTCGCAGTGCCTTGGATTTCATGCTATTGCCGATGAATAGCACGACGGATGGATATTGCG
Organism: Pseudogymnoascus sp. WSF 3629; assembly: GCA_001662585.1. Taxonomy (NCBI): domain Eukaryota; kingdom Fungi; phylum Ascomycota; class Leotiomycetes; order Thelebolales; family Thelebolaceae; genus Pseudogymnoascus; species Pseudogymnoascus sp. WSF 3629. The sequence continues at coordinate 26,703 of KV454686.1, forward strand.
TGAGTGGTTGGGGTAGACATTTAGTGATATTATGAAGTCTATTTCCATATTGTAGCTCAAAATTGGTCTCGTCTTGGCGAACGGTTAGCCACTGAACGTGGGTACAGGAAGCCATAGCAAGATACTTGAGAATTGTAAACGATGTATATTTCGAACAATGTGCGCCTTTTAAAGAGAACCAGCAGGTTCATATGCATTTTCGCCCTTCGAACTAAAACTGTGATGGTGAAAACTTGCTCGTCCAGGTGCATTTGGAGGGCTCGTGGTATCACCCGGTTATCTAGTGGCATCACCGTGGAGCCGTATTTGGATGGCTCAGTCGGTTTTGTGGGATCATCCGGTTATCCCATGGCATCACCGTGGAGCCGCATTTGGATGGCTCAGTTGAGTTTGTGTGGTTATCTCTCGCATCATCAATCGAGTGGATAGGATAGTTCGGTTTGGTGGACGCTCTTCTCCACTTCAAGAGGTCGGTGAAGCATTCAGTTGGGCATAGTATCACGTTTAGTTTGAAAATCGCATGATTAGCTTACTACTAGAATGCGAAATATTCCTCCGATTCACGACCTCGCGGATTGGCTAATGAGGATGCCAGGTCCGTTGCTTTCCGCCCTGATTGCAAGAGATGGGCGCAGCCAGCCGCTATTTACATAACTACAAACAATGAACATGCCTTATTTGTGATTTAAATTGCCAATAATGTCTACAAATTTATAATAGCCTTGCTACATACAGCTGACATCTCCCTTTTCAAGTCACGGCACGGCTTCAATTGACTCGGCTAGACAGGTATCAACCTCTTCCACACTTGGCGTGAAAGATCTACGCCTCAAAACGGTTGGTCTAACTTGGTGGTTGGGGCCAGATTCCAATTCGGCATATGCTGGAGGCAGATGGTCTCGCCTGGAAGCAGATTTCGTTGTCAATCGTTGCCATATGTCGCGAAATTTTCTCCGGTTTCCATCAACTCTCGTCCTCTCTTCCTCGAACTGATCTTTGTTGACCCATATCACGATGCACATTGCTACTCTAGAATCAGTCAGCGAAATTTTAACTGTGCAAGGCTCTTCTTACCTTTCGTTCTTCTGGGCTTTTCTGCGGTTTTGTTTGTTTTGTTCAGTTTTGACGGTATTTTTCTTTTGTGATGTCTCCGGAAGAATAATGTATTGGATTCTTGGTTTTATTAGTAGTTATATATAATCAACTGTGAGGCGGTGGGTGGGCAGCTAAGAGCAGCAGCATATTGATGGGTTTCACCGGGTGAAGCTACCACGACCAGCAGAATATTGATGGGTTTAACTGAATGAAGCTTCCACCACGACCAGCAGAATAATGATGGGTACCACCGGATGAAACTGCACTCCCCATCACTGATCCGATTATATATGGCGCTCCATCTTTGCAAATAATAAGACGGCAAATCTTAACGCATTCATTCAGTCGGTAAATATGACTTCAGTGAGAGCCATTTTCACCAGCCTAGCAAATTTCTGACTGTGTTGTAGGAAACGGACGTCGGCATGGAAGCAATAATGGAGGATATGACGATGGAGGATGGCATGCGAACGCCTACAATGAGGACCGTCAATGTCGCAGACGCTTTCGACTGGCAGCAGCGGGCGAACGTTGCTGAACACGAACTCGCGATTCTGCAATCCAGGCTTGCACGTGAGAAACGAACGAATCGACGACTTCATTCTCAACTCATCTCAAGCATTGACGGGTGGACGGTCACTAGTCAACATTTACAAGTGTTAATAAATTCGAATTATGGCTACTCTCAAGATATTCTGCGTTTGAAATCTACAATCGAGGCGTTAGAGGCCATGATCCAAAGGCTGTTCACGTCCTCACGATTTATAGACAATAAGGAGGGAATGTCACCTGGTTATGTAACAGCAGAAAACTGAGGAGTTATTATTCAATTTTCAGCCAATCAAGATTCCCACTCAATACCTCTGCTAGCTTGATATTACCCCTGAACATAATCGCCCTCTGCCATTGATACAAGCCCGAATATAAGCAGCATCACGCTATAGTTTCTCCTTGGTGTGAAGCACAAGAGCCGCCACACTCACATCAGATGACCATATCATCTATCTAAAACGCATCCAGAGGTTGATAATTAGCATGTAGCATAATGCCAAGTCTAACAAACTTGGCCGGGATGCCCGCGCCGTTGCCACCGGCCGACAACAAAACACGTTAGCGACATTATCTACTCGTCCATCTCTTTTGGCTACACCCTCGTAGAAGCATTTAAGCTCCTTGAGAATTCCTATGCAATAGTTAGCCAGAGATACAAGCATTGAATGTAGTAACCTACTTTGCGCATTTTCGAGCAGAATTGCATCCTGTTCGAGTGAAGTTATTTGATCTGAATATCATGTCAGTATGAATGACGTTCTGGAAACGACGTAAAAAATTACCTAGCGCCAGTTGCAAAATCTCTGGTTGAATGTCGCCTTTATATTCTGTGAAGTGGCATGAGTCATTGCACAGCTAAAGCTACAACTGAGCAGGATACACACTGTATGCAGCAGGAACAAAAGCTTCAATGCACACGTTGGCGTGACATCCGGATGTCGAAAAGTTCTTTACAGAAATCGATCAGAGAAATGACAAACTCTGGAGAGCCCTAGTTTCTATTAGCTTGTAAAAAATGATTGATTTCCGGATGTCATACGGGTGTAAGATTTCTTCCTTCATCCAAGCCGAGTGAAACTTGGTACATGCCTTGGCCATCTAACCACTGAGCTTGGAAAGTCATCCTCTTAATGAAAATTGTATGGGTGATATCGGTGGTAGTATATGAGAAGAGAAGAAGTGATAGAGAACTATAGCACTCTCGTCTGGGGAATTCGCGGCCCTTATATATTGTTGAGAGACCCCTGTATAGTGCTAAAACCTCGTAGTGTCCGCAAAGCAATCTGCCTTGCAGAAGACTTCCACTCTTCTCTACGTGATTAGGTGCAGCCACACAGCCCCTTCTCCATCAATAGTGCCCCGTAAACAACGGAAATTCTGCGTGTCGGAGGAAGAAATTCCTTGGTCAGACTCCCATTGAAGCACGTAACGGCTTATTGGGGATGATAATGAGGTAATACCTGCATGTTCTCCCTCAGTTTCATTCTTCATCTCAGGCCAGCTCGGGAATAGACGGTCCCCATTCCAGCGTCAGGCTGTGCTCAAAGGAAATTCAGCTCCACCACAAGCTCTTTGAGCTCATTCGCAATCAATCTGCCTTCGCTCGCGGAAATGTAGCGCACGACGAGCTCCCAAAGCAGCATCATCTCCGCCATTGCCAACTAACATGACCAAGACCAAGGGGTTTATGCAGCTCTCAGCCTATCTAGCGGTGGATGCAGCTGTTGCCCACTTACAAGCTCAAGATATGACCAGCCCAGGGGTTTCTGCAGCTCACAAGTTTGACCATACCCCTGAAATACCATTAGCTCGAGCTTTTCAGAAAATGCACTGCCTCAAAGAAGGACATGATCGGGTGATGATTCATCCGCAACTTAGCTCGTCGTATCTGGTCGAGGTCTATAAGAAGGCTCCTCTTCCCACTTCTGAAGAGCCAAACTTCCTCGTCCTTTCATTCTCAAACCTCATCACAAGCTTCACAGCGACACGAGATCAGTATGGCCACGTCAACCCAAACATTCAGTATGGTCACGTCATTTCCGACAGGCGAAGAGAACATGATAGATGCGCAATTCGTTGAATGGTGTAACGACCAATTATTCACTCCGGAGTACTCCTCTGCCGACTTTGAGGACCCGATGCTGCACGATGGAACTGTCCCCTGGGGCTGTGACTGGACAGATATGGATTGGCACCACTGTGGCGATACCCCGAATCGAACGGACCCTAGAGAGGAATTTAATGATGTTCTGCCAGTGTTTATCAACCAATCTAAGGAGCCCGCTGAAGATATTGCAACGGTGTCTGGTCAAGATGGAAAAGGGGTTTCTGTTATCACCGGATCTGAGCAAACTGAGTCTACTGACGAGCCAAAATCAACTGGGGAACCGGAGTCGCCGGAGAAACCGGAGTCGCAGGAGGTGTCGCCAGAGGAACCAGAGTCGCCAAAGGAACCGGAGTCTCCAGAGGGGTCACACTCGCCAGGGGAACCACAGTCGCCAGGGGGATCACACTCGCCAGAGGGATCACACTCGCCGGAG
>KV454686.1:31041-63551 GCA_001662585.1 Pseudogymnoascus sp. WSF 3629
TCCAGAGGGGTCACGCTCGCCAGAGGAATCACAGTCGCCAGAGGAACCAGTCGAGGAGACTGCTCCCGGGCTTGTCCAGGACGAAGAATCCATTGCCAGAGAGGAGTATAAGACAGAGGTATGCTTTACTTATGTCAATGTCGTATTATATTCTGTAATCTGACAACCACTAGAACCTCCTCTACTTACGCACGAAGTTACATAAAGGACTTCTGACCAAAAAAGGGCGAAAGGAATGCCAAATGAGTGATATGTCGTCGTTGCTACGGCGGTTGGAACTGCATTTTGAGCAGCTTGAATGTATCTCATACGAAGAGCGCCTTGAATACATCTCATGCGAAGATGTCCGAGCTGCGAAGGCTAGCGTCTTACTCAGAGCCATCAATAGACAAGAGGGTATTCCGTTCGAATTCAAGGGACGTGCGGCAAGTCTGCTTGCGAAGTGGGGATGCATCCGTAGAAGGAGAGTGAAGCCAGTCGTCAAATCAGCCTTGCAGCGCGAAGCAGGGCCCACCGCACCTTTGATGGCGAAACCAACAGAATCGTGCGAGTCTAGCACAAACCCAGGGACGCCTAGCCTTCAAGGCAGTGATGATGATGAGAATAATGGAGTTGCAGTTAATCCGGCTTGGAATATCGTAGGCATCGACCTCACAGAGTCATGCAAGCCAGTCGCTATCTCGGAGACACCAAGCAGCCAGGCAATTGTCGATTGTAATCAAAGCAGTAGATCCGCATCTCTCGCAACGAATGGTACGTAATTCCCAATATGCCTCATTCAAATCTAACATCTCATGTCAGACGATAAGTCTCTGATAGAAAGCGTTTCTGCGGAAGAAAATCCAACCGCTAGAGACGTACCATCATCAAAAGGGGGCAAGAGGAAGAGTCCAGCTTCAGAGTGTTCAGCTTCGGAGTTGGAGAGTTCTGTGCGACGTTCTAAGCGACTACAGATATCGATTCGAGAATACGTCACAGCAGAGACGAAATTCGTGGATGAGGGGCCGTCGGAAATCGATAAAATAATAGGAGCTATAAATTCGGGGGAGTCGCCTGCGATCATAATACGTAAATTAAAGGGCTTGAAGTCAGGTTTTGTTGCCTTTGGAGCGTTCCACGACCGGGCGGACAGGGAATGGAGTAGTTGAAGTTGGGTCTCGGATTTCGGCGTCGACATTTTAGCTTCACTAGTTTCATTTTGGTTAGTCATCATTTTTAATCCCATGTCTTTATATTTCAATATTTCATTTTGCGCAAAGAATGTAACAACTTGATTCAGTAAACAGTAATATAACTAGCTAGGTAAATGAAAGTTTGCAATTTTATAAGGGAAATAATAACGGATTCAGGCAAATAAGGCGAAGGAAAGACAAACGATGACAGAGAAATTTCGACAGTAGCACTGCAAAAGTTGACAAGAAAAGCAGAACACGACCAAGCAAATGCATCACCCAAGAGATACGCTAGAAGACCTCCACTATGCCTTCAGCTTGAGTTGAAACATATCCCACGCCAGCTTGAAGTTAACACCGTCCGATATGGTCATATTTTTTGGATCACCTATGTCTTGCAAGTCGCACCATTCTTCCCGGTACTGCTTTATTGGGGATAGCGTTGTGGAGGAGACCTTTTTCACCGCCCCCTGTTCATTCGTGATCTGAATCTCTGGTCCCGACAGATCTACAGCTTGATTTTCGTCCTTGATCTGCATAGCCACAGCTGGCGTACGCGGAAGTGGAGTTGGTGACCTATCCTCAGCTGTTCGCTTTCCGGCAATGTATGCGTCGTGTTGTGCTTCGAAATGCACTGCAGCTTCATAGATATACAGATCACAGAAAGAGCGGAATAGGTACTTGATGGATGAGCGAACTTCCCAGGTGCAATGAACCTCACCGTTGATTTCCCATTTAACCCAGATGTCGACTCGTGGGGTTCTCTTCTCGTCGCCCTTTTTCTTGTCGCTCTTTTCCTTGGGAGCCTTCGGCGCTAACTCCTCGATGGGACAGTTAAAGGCTACCCCTAAAATTGCTTTGAATTCGTGCGGTTTGCGGATCAGCTGACCGTCTGGTTTCTCATCCCCTTTTCTGTTTCTTGGACCAAATTTAGGAGTTTTGGATTCGTCTAAGAAAGCAGCCTCTCGAGCGGCTGTCGATCGTCTATACTTCCGGGAATTTCGAGGGCCATATCCGACGATTACAGGCTTAGAATTATTTTGCTCCGCCCATGCAACAATTTCCCCCCCTTGCTCGAGTCCTGCAGACTCTCTTGCTTGCACTGGTGTGAAACCGTTGTGTTCGATATTATATTCGTCTTCTTCCGCCGGAGTCCACCTGCCAAAATCCGTCCCTCGATCAGGGCCTGGAGTTCCAGAGCGTTTGTTGCCATTCTGACTCGTCACGTTGGGGGGACCGAGCAGGGGTGTATGTTCCTCCACCGACTCTAGGACTTTCTCGCCCGTACCGGAAGATTGATCTTCGACAAAGAGCGACTTCTGCACCTCTTCTTCGGCGTCGGCGTCCCCCATTTCAGTGTTAGAATCTCTCTGGGCCTTCTTAAGCACGATTTGTAACTCGTTGACTTTTGCACTGGAGGTTGTCAAGTCCTTCGAGGCCTTTTGGTATTCATCCAGAAATTCGGGGTGCTTGCCATCATCGTACTTTTTCTGAAGCTCCTTTACATTTTCTTGAAGGCTGTTTAAATTGGAGACTTCCTTGGCCGCCGCGTCAGTGGCCCTCTTGGTTTTCTGAATTGCCTCGCTTTTTTGCTTCTCTCTATATTTTGACCTTGCCGCTCTTGATTTTTCAACGGCATCCTTCGAAAGCCCTTTGGAATGAGAGTTTGTTGACATATTGCTATTTGAGTGCAATGCTGGCTTGAAATATTTCGATTTTAGGAGATATTGAAGTTGTTAAATACTCGTTGGTTGACCTCCAACACCCGCCCGCCATCGGGTGACTGATGTCGTCCATCGTATTATCTCCCTCTTTATGCGGATGCGGTCCATCGTATTATACCCCCCTTATGCGGGTGCGGTCCATCGTATTATACCCCTCTTTATGCGGATGCGGTCCATCGCAGGGCTCAGTTGGCCCCTTAAAAAGGGCGACGTACCTAGGCGACAAATGGATGTATATCTATCAAGAGCATTGTACCTGCGTTACTTCGACAACCTCCTCTCCTTCACCTGCAAGAGTTCATTCTACAGACTATGCGACTGACTTGGACTGCCGCATCCCTCGCAATTCGTGAAGATGAGGAACCCACTTGTCATGGTTCTAGCAGTATTTTGTGCCATTTGCACGTTGAAATTAATGGCGAAAGCGCGGACTCACGAGCGTAAGTTAAGCTTAAAGGTGATTTTTGGTAGCTAATATCAGAGCAGGCTCCCACAGAAAGGCTCGGCCAGCACGGCGAACATCTCGAGGACGACGAACATCTCGAGAACGACGAACATCTCGAGAACGCCGAACATCTCGAGAACGACGAACATCTCGAGAACGACGAACATCTCGAGCACCACTTTGACGGTTGGAGTCTCAACCTCGATACCATCTATTATACTCGTCGATACTCGATCACCTCCACCATTATTCACTTATGCAGGCAGAACCAGCTCTAGCTGCGCCATGAGAACCTCTGTGCCTGTTGTGCATGCCCTTCTTGCTGGACCAATGGCTTTTATTTTCCCCGCTATCAATAGGTAGCCTTAGTTATATAATTATCGTTATTAAGATGGATTGTTTGATTTTATATGAATTGACTATATGATGCACCAGTATATGCAAAATAACGCTAATGTATAATTGCTGTCTTTTAAATACGATGTCTTAATCCCAGGGTTGCCTGCTCGCTGTAAATCCTACTAGCTTCAGTCATCGTTTGACAGTCGGATATTCGTCACAAAATCCACAAATGAACCCTTTAAACTAGCCAATCCACGGTGAGGATCTAGATCGAGTTTTGGTGCAGCCGGAATGCCTATTGGAGGGCTGCTTGGTGGAGTCGGGGGGGGGTTTGAGGCATTATTCCTGCGACACGCCGCCTTTTCCATGCGGGATGTGGTTTTGAGCTCTTCTGGTCGCTTCACGGTAATTTCTTTTTTGGCCTGAAAAAGGTTAGAAAATAACAAAGCACCTGGTATTTCAGACCTACTTTGTATTCCTTGCATAACAGCTTGGCCGGCTCATCCATGGTCCCGTAGATGTGTAATCTATTGTTCTTTTCGACTACTATGAGGATATTCGCTTCGCACACAGCACTTGTCTCGTGGACTCGCTGGAAAAGGTTATTCCTTCTCTTCCTGAATTGCTCTCCTAGCTTTCTCTTCTTGTCCACCATTTTCCAGTTCCTGGGTGTGTGAGGAGAGGTTGGATTTGAGGCCCTCAGAAGTCGCGATGATTCTTGAACAACAGGCCATATGGGCCATATTTATTTGAGGGCGACCAATGCGCTCCACAAAGTATCGTCGTATGGTACACGTACATCTACGACAGGCGGCTCCACAGGTTTCATCGGATGATACCCATACATCTACGGCTGGCGGCTCCACAGGTATCATCAGGATGACTGCGAGAGTTAGAAAGCATCCCAAGACCTCAGCTCGCCCACTGCAACTTTCTACTCTCCCAGACATCTTCATCGCAACATGTCATTCGCTTCATTTTACGATTGGATTCTATCGACACTCTCGTCATTTTACGCTTGGATTCTCTCGAGTTTCGACAAGATCAAACTGGACACTCCATCTTGGTATTTATTGACCTTAGCAGCTATTTTTCTAGTATGGCTATTACTTCGGGGTCTCTATCGTGTGATGACTGCTAAGTGGCTATCGATTTCATTCTTCATTTTAAAGCACGCAGTATATCCACATCTGCTACCTAGGACTTCTTTCACAGGAACAGCTACGAGGTTCCATATCGCTGCGACCACTTTGTATCTCATGGTAAACGTGCTCTTCGTTGCTATTCCGAAGGCAACATGGGCGGATATGGGCACTCGCGCTGCTACCATGTCGGTTATCAACCTCATTCCCCTCCTTTGTGGTCCACGATTGAGTATGGTGACAAAGTTGCTGGGCATCTCGCTTCGAACAAGTCTGGCGTCACACAAGTGGATTGGCAGGACTGCAATAGGGCTAGCCGGGTTGCACATTGCCATCATCGCGAAAGACGGGGAAAGATTTGCCCGGACGTGGAGTAGCATTTCTGGGGTCGTCGTATGTTCCCATATTTCGGCGTGGACGCAGCGGGTGCTAACTTGCGATAGGCAAGTTCGGCTCTCGGGCTCATATTAATTCTGTCCATTCGTCCTGTAATACGTCGTGTGTACGAGTGGTTTCTAAACTCGCACCTACTTCTAGCTGCTATTGCCCTTCTCGCCATCTGGCGCCACCTCCCGACTAAGACAGCAGCAGCGAAGTTCCTAAAAGCTGGGATATGTCAGTGGGCGATCACGTCAGCAGTCCACTGGGGTCTATTTGCAAGAAGAAATTTCGTGTTTGGTCGGCCGTTTGCAACTGCCGTGGTAACGCCCCTGTCAGACGAAAGCGAGGCATCGCAGGTCTTGCAGGTTGACATAACCGCACCTAGACCGTGGCGAGTCTGGGCTGGCCAGCACGTCTTCCTTTCAATACCCGCACTTGGGATATTCACGGGGCTGCGAGGTCACCCGTTTGTAATAGCGTGGTGGGACCATGATAGAAGTGGGCTGACTATCTCTATCTTGGTCACGTCTAAAAATGGGTTCACCCGAGAGCTCAGCCGTAACGCGAACAAAACATTTCGTGCTTTCATAGACGGCCCTTTTGGAATACCACACGATTTTGGGGCATATGGGACGGTGATCATGATTGCGACCGGAATAGGTATAGCTGGGCACATGCCATACCTTAAAGATCTCGTCAGCGGGTATAACAGCTGCGAGGTGAGAACCCGTCGGATACTCCTCGTCTGGCAGATACAGAACGAATGTGATTGCCCCTCTATCATCTGACAAAACTCAACTTACTGACTCGCACTGCAGATCACGGAGATGCGGTGAGGCCGTGGATAGTAAAGCCGTGGATGGATAAAATCTTAACACAGGACACGGGCATGGTGAGAATCATGATTCATTTCATTAGCCGCTTAACTAACGGTCTTTGTTGATCCTTGAGGTCTCTCTTCATATTCCAGAGTCTGGAAAGGAGGATGAGGACCTTGGTACCCACTCGAAAATCAAGGTGACTTCTACTCCGCCGGATATAGAAGGCTTGCTCCAGAAGGAGATAGGCGGCCGACGGGGAGATATCATAGTATCCCGTAAGTCCCCCCTCCGCCCCCCGATTCTCATTTTGCTGATCGACAAGTGTGCGCGGACAACGCCATCTCCGACCGCGCTAGGACGCAGGTACAAACCCACATGGATAAAGGAGTGCGACTGGTGGAGCTAGACTTCCAGCCTTCGTCGTTTAAAACTGCGGCCAAGGATACGCGGGGAATGGAGTTTAGCTGTAGAGGATGATATCAGGGAACGAGAGTGGGGTGAGGTGGGGGATGAGAAGTTAGCTTTAGCTTTTAGCGCTCGTTAAACGGCGTGAACGCGAGGCAAGGGTCATAGCGCATAAAAATATTGGCGTTGTGGAGTTCATCCATTATATTATGCACCTAAGGATATGTTGAATATTTTGCGGCGCAGCTCAACTGAACCGTATTCACAAGTGCCCAATTTTCCCTGATCATATCCACAACTGTCCCGCCTTCTTTCCCTGGTCATTTTTAATTCCCCAGAACTCCATCCAGCACTTTTCTGCATCAACCTCCCGTCGCACAGAATCCTGCAGGTCGTGTTGTAGCTGAGTGATCAGTTCGTTGGTGCGCTCTGAACTATGACCGGCAAGGAACAGTTGCTGATAAACGTCATAAACCCTTTCCCGGAGTCGTTGTAGAACCTCGAAACATTCCCTATAGAACTGAATCTCTTGGCGCAGGCCACCTAGCTCCTTCGTAAGCTCGTGGACCCTCGTAGACAGGCTCGGGTTTGGTTTCTGCTTGGCTTGTCGGAGACTATGACGAGAAAGCCCAAGAATGGAGGTTGAACCGTTTTGCAGCTGGATCTGATGATCGAGTCTGTTGATCTCTGGCGGCCTCAAGCGCAATGGCAGATTAGGCGCGGAGGTTCCAGAGCCAGAGTGGTTTCTTCTCACGAAAAGTCCCGGCATTTTCGGCTTGTTGTTGCTTGCAAGATTGGCGGGATTATTCTCAAGTGGGCCCTTTCTAGGTGTTATAAGCTCCTAATGATAGCCACTAGCGGGGGATAAGGAGGTGGTCATGACCATCACATGTTGTGGTCCCTGTGAACTTTGATGGCTATCATCCGCCTGGGATACGTACGACTGATCTACAAGAGGCGAAAGTGGGTTCACGATTGCAGGTATCACAATGGCAACTTTGAACAATTTTATTTCAGCTAGACGGCCGCGATTGTCTCCACTTGATCTGACATCGAGCCTACCACGCCTCCACCACGAACATTTGATGGCAAAAGCTCCTTTGCTACCATCCGCCCACATCGTTTTTGCGTAGCCTTCTTTGGAGCCCTTTTAGACCTGGGTCTTTTCCGCGCTGCCAGCCTCTCCTGCTCAGTTTCGTCGACTTGAGGCGGTGGGGCATTCTGTTGACCATGGAAGTCACCTAGAATGCCCTCGGCAGATATTTTAGGTAGATCCTTCATTGCGCTCTGTTCATCGTAGGCTTGGAGTTGCGCTAGATTCTCTTTCGTCAAAGGAGATGCCACCCGTTGCTCTTCAGCTACAACAGTCGCCTGCTCAAATTGGGAGCCGGGTATGTTTTGGAGCATGGCAAGCTGACGACCACGCATATCTGCCAGCTCCCCACTCAGTCTGGCCTCTTCGAAGACGCGCTCTAGTATTTCGGTGGTTTCCTTGTGCCTCTCATGCTCAAAATTTAGCGCTTCTTGGGTACCACGAAATTCTAGACGCTCTTCGTCGAGCCTGGTACAGCAGGCGCTGAGAGCTTCCTGACTCTGTATGAGAGCAAACCGTGACTGCTCTAATGTATTTCCTGCTTCAACGAGGTCTCTCTCTAATTGTAGACGATAGTTACGTTCATCTTCTAGTCTCCTGTAACTTTCGTGCAAGATGTTCCATGTTGATCTGTCGCGGCATATCTGACAGGAGGCCTCGCCTGGCTGTTGGAAGGTCAGCAACTTTCTTCCAGGTTGATGTAGGCATAACATTACCATTAAACTGGACTGAAGAGACATTGTGCGTCCTGAAGAGACTTGATGCGCGATGAGAATGAACCTGCGAATCTGTGCAATTATAGCAATTATACACAAATGAGCTGCCCCACCGGTGGTCGACCCCCCAAACATGGCGGGAGGCCACCGGGTGGTCATGCAAGAATTGAGATGTTCATGCGAGAAGTGATCTACGTGAAGATAACCATCACAGCACATAGTCTTGGACGTTGACTCTTGATTTTGGGAGTAGTAGTGTTATAATTGCATATGGACTAAGATACTGTTTTGCCTCATTTCATATCTTCAGGCGAGCTACTTCTTATTTCGAGTGCTACCATATCGCGTTGAAAAGATGCCTCATCTCCCTCTTGCCTCTCTTCCTGACCTAATTGTCGAGACTCAAGCAGATCAAATGCTGGCAGGCCACCGTCTTTGGGATACATATTGGATGGACAGAGTTGATCATTCTTCAACAAGGGATGGAGTGGGATGAAGATCCCCAGCTCTGGCGCGCTCCAGGCGTATTTCTAAATTCATCAGCGCAAACTTTAAAGAACGAGGTCCAAGCTAACATTATTGAATAGCGACGTTGCGGATGATGTAGACGTCGTGGGCACAATGTCTTCTGCGTAGGATGTCAGAGACTGCGTAGGCAGAGCGATAACTGCACTTACTCCTCTCTTTGAGCCATCGCTTGTACCACTTGCTTCTCAGCGACCTTACTCTATTCTTTACTGCATTGTGTGACCGTTGTTTATGTTGTGGTTTTCCTGCGTTGAAGAGGTCTCTGAGATATGACACTGGCATTACTGGATGTGATCTGTATAGCCTTTTCAATTGTAATTCCTCGTCGGCTTCCCATTTCACTCGCCGATTAGACATGGTCAAAAGATGAGCTGTGCAGGCGAAGTTGGGTAGGTTTTCGGATGATTCATATACATAAGAAACTGGGGGGAGGCGGGGAGTACAGACGCTTTACCATCGGAGGATTTCGCTCGTTGATATGATCGCCTAGATGACCCCTGTTTGGCCAGATTGCTCTTATTGGCGACGAATCAATATCATGGATCGAGGTCCACATTTCCCACCTATAGCCGTTCCGTCGGGACGAACCGTTGTGGCGACGACGACAAGGCAGTTAGACAAACTTGATTTCAAGAGCAATGGCCCTATCTGGACCTCACCGAACAGATGACACATTTTTTAGAGCAACTCGGCCACAAATAACCGAGGCGGTCTCTCGTACAGTTTTAGGGGACATCCAATTACTGCTGGGTGTCATCCGATGATCTCGTGGTGCCTGACTAAGCCACATTTGTGACCGGTTGCTATATATATTGTATATGTGCCAGAATGCCCGGCGGATTTCATCAAAGTTTCATCAAAGTCCAAGCAACAATGGATGACTCTACACAGCACCAGCACCAGCACTACGGCTCTCATCAGAACATAATGCAGGCCAATCAACAGATTGGCCAACAGCCACCAACTTTTAATCCAATGGAACACTTCTGGTTCGCTAATTTGTCTCCGCCAGAAGAGAAACAACAAAGCCAGACGGACGTTGAATCGCCATCCTTCTCGTTAGCGGGCACTTTGTTACCATCTCCAGCCGATCTAGATATCGACACATCGCCCACCTATTTACTCGACACGTGAGTCGACGCATTTGGTTGTGATCGTACATACTGACCCAAACAAGGATGTACCAACTAAATCGAAACCTGAATCAGCAGCTTGAAGACCTAAACCAGAAGTTTGAAGAGATGAAGAGGTAAGTAAGCCCTCGCTGGTGACAAGGGTGAACTGACCTGATTCAGGGAGACAGCCAGAGTTTCGGGAGAGGGAGTCAGAGTTACGGGCAACCATGAGGAATTATTATCGTGGACGTTTGGTGTCAATGACGCGTTGAAAAGCATGGGACAACGAGTGGTGAAGTTGGACGCTGATCTCAAAACTGTAAGAGGTCGGCAGAGTGAGATAATGAGTCGGGTTGACGAGGTGCAGGAAGAGTAGTTTACTTTACATATAATGAATGAAGCACCGTACTCTGAAATCGAAGTCACCGCAAACCTCGCATGTGGCGTTGGTACCAACCAACATCAATGCATCCTATCCCATTTGAGCACTATAGCGCCTGTTCAGTTCGCGGCTCGACATCAGTGTCGAGACAGCAATGTTTGGGCACGTACAAAGCCGATGGAGCCGTCTCCATGATATTACAGATTAGTAAGGTAAAGGCGAAGATCGCTACAATGAGTACGGAACGATTATGGCCCACTTTGCTCCAGGATCCGCTAAAGCGAAGATCATCGGGGTCATCGTCCACTTTGCGATCACTACTATCGTAGGGACGAAGCAGTCGCCCCACTTTGTTTCAGGATGCGCGATGTAACTGAAGGATCCACATGATACTTGTTCTTGCTATTGAAAACGTTATGACTCCTAGTATTGCCGTTTGGAATCGTACGGCTTTGCTCTCTCAATCGTGATAGCTCAGCAGCATTCTAGTACTGAGAAGAGCTGCATCATTGTTCGAGGGGACATACTTCGCTTAATTGTAAGTCATTGGCGGGCCGTAGCGTGCAGATGCTGCACGCTATGGCCCACCAATGGCCAATGACGGTAGTGTCGGGAGCATCCGCGGCACATCATGTGCGACCCGTAACCCTAGCAATACGCGTGTTCGATGGTCTCCGGCGGTACCTCGGGACTAGGCGAAACATTTATGGAGATGCCTGCAGACGAGGTGGCTGTAATCGCGTAATCAAAGAGGGTGGGGGGAGCACACTGCGGCAATTTTCAAGGTCGTTGTTGGTGATAATGCCGCCGCATCCGCTTGGTCCGACGGAAAACGATCTGATTGCTGCCGCGGTCTTGGCATGTACCTCGGAACAACATTTAATTGGGCCCGCGGCGTCACACTTCTATTACTGGCCAGTGTCGTCGTGGATTTATGGTTTGCAGGTGCCTTGCATCCAACATTATGTGGGATGGTATGATAGGCCGCATGAAATTCAGATCACATGTCCTGTCGCGCACAGCCAAACTTGAGCTGTCTTGCACCGTATGTCCTTGATCAAATGCTATCACCCTCACGACGAAAGAAGGGTACGAATTTAGTCAAGGCGGTTCTCCATCACCATTAGAAAACCAGTGTGGCATTAATGTCGAGAACAACGAGTGCAATGACAGTTTTACCGATTCAGAAGCAAGGAGAGGATGGTGAATTCAGACCTAGATCTTCTTCAAATGCCGCCCCGCCTTTCAAACGGCCCCGAGGCAGGCCACCAAAGGACCGGGCCCACGAAATCTGTGTGCCAGCAATTATTTTAACCTCAAATGAAAGCTCTCAATCCACCATCGTTTTGAGACCGTCAAGTAGCAATCTACGTGCAATGAGGTCAGCGGCGCGAGCCGATCACACGGCATCAGGAGATGTTGTACAAAAGCTGTGCCATGGAACAAAGCGGAAATGCAATCTATTGCAAGAAGCTCCTACAGATTTACAGCAGCCTGCTCATACGAACAACACTCAGACGGAAGTGGCACTCGAACAGGTTGAGCAGCAATGTCCAAGATACATCACCTGCCTAAAAACTTCGCTTCAAGCTGTTGAAAGTCCGCAGCCTTCTAAAGTAGCCACAGCTTTTGAAGATGGGGACTCGGATTCAGATTCCGAAGCTATGACTTACTATACGGATACCGGCTCAGAGACTGAACTTACGACATACTCATCCGTACCGAATGTAGCGGTCAAGACCGGAGGAGAAATTGATGGGGCAACATTAAGAAATGATGAGGCTCATAAGGCAGCCCATCCGATAGATGTCAACACCTCATTAGACGAGTCACCAGCTGACGTCAAGTTCTTCCATATTACAGAGGACGCAAATGCCAGCCGCCGTCAAGCACATGCAGTAGAGGAAAACTCTAAACGGACCGACGAAAAAGGTCAAATACGAGTTCTAGAGATCAGTGACGAGCCCGAGGACTTTGGTTTTGCAGATGTGGAGACGCAACAAACTCCGACCACGGTCTCATTAACCCCCGCTATTACCCAAGTTCCAGGACACCCTGACAAAGTAAATATAAAAGATCAGGTCCGAGGTCTGTCTCAGCCGCTAGAAACTATTCAATCGAGTGAGCAATCACAGCCATTTGACACTACGGAGGTGACCCAAAAAGCCCAAGGCTTGCTTTGGACGCCATTGATCCAACCATCCGAACAGGGTAATACCGTCAACGAAATTGGTGACGAGGAAACCCTATATCTGCCCTCTAGCATCGCCGTTTGCATGTCCTCTGACGCAAATATGGCGGAGAAGTGTAGTCGGCAGAAGAATGTCGCACCGGCTGCAAGTATCGCCAAGGAACTGAAGCAGTTGTACCCTCCAGGAAGTTTTATGTTAACTCACGATCTACATTCGGCCACAAACGCTTTCATCGCAACTGCTTTACCCTCCTTTTTAGACGAGGCTGATCCGCTGCAGTCTCCAAATGAACTGCTAAGCAATCGCCAAAGGCCAGGCACTGCTATATCAATTCTGACAGACAATCCACCTCCATTTTTAGAACCTCGCTGGTCTCCTTCACCACCAACAATGATGCTTCCGCCAATTGCCATGTCTTCACCCACACACGCTCGTGGACCCTCAGCTTTGCTATCACTACACCTCCTCAGCGCGAGTTCGTCCAATCATGCTTTAAGACAATATACGATGTGTGGTAATCCACAAACATCACTCGATTTCCCGGGCATTGGAACGTTACCCACCGGTCCCTCCTGGAAGCCGCAGGCTTCGTTCCAAAGATTCCTAACTAGTTTATTAGTATCTGGTCGGGATGATACAAAAATCGCCAAGGCGCGGGAGGCTGGATTCCTTTACCGACTAGATTTAATCACTCTGGTTCCTCATGTGAAGCATCTCGGTGACAAGATCATCAACGAGTATCTCTATCGTCTCGGTTATTACATAAACGCTCAAAATAGACGCAACATAATAACCCTGATTGGAAGCACGGATCCCATTCCACGCGATCTCTTGAAAAGACTTGCTGGGTTCTCCACGATATTCGTTCCAATCAAAGTACGCACCCACTGGCTCCTCGCTGTTTTATACCCAGGGTCTCGCAGACAAGGCAAGGGACGGGTCGATATCTATGACAGCCATCCGAACTGGACTAAAACAGCGATTACTGCCAGCAATGTGCTTCAGTTCCTGAAATCTCGACTGGCTCATGAGTTCAATCCTGCAGATTGGATACTCACCTTGGAGCAGTTCAGCCAGCCTCAGCAAAATGATGCTGATAGTGGGTTGTATTTGCTTGCAAACGCGAAATCTATTGCGTTAAGCCTGGGAATGATGCACTTGGACTCTGATGCCCAAAGGATGGACCTGAGATGGCAGATTGCGCAGGAGCTTGTGACGCGGTCCATTGTGAGGGGGTTTTAGAGAGGAATTACACATCAGGTACTTCTTATATATCAAAATTGATTCTATTGACAGCGCTATGCTGGACGGCCATATCCAGCGTACTCCCTAGAAACCTGTCTTGCCCCTCGCCATTACTGAAACGAGGTCAACTGCAAAGTCTCCCACATCTCTAATAAGGTCTTGAAATGGCTGCTTCTTCACAAGTTCCTTGATCAGTTCGCGCATTAACATCCCTTACTATGCCTCACCTGTCAAATTCTCTTCAGGATTTCTCCCCCGCCGACGGAGTTTCAACCATCGCGTCGGAATTGGCTGCCCAAGCAGAAGAGTTTGTGCCTGTCGAAGGTGCGGGATTATTGACAGCTGTGTCACAGGTGTGCGAAACAGTGGCTCGCAATAGTCGCCTGAAGAGCAATTGCTGAGCCTGCACGGCCAGTTATGTTTGATGGTTTCTTCGATCCCGTGCGGATTGCTCGCGACGGCGCTGGAGTTCACGATCCTGTTCCGCTTGCGCACGACGACGCTGCAATTCGGCTCGACTAGGATTCTGCGCTCCCATTCATCCGGACTTCATGATGGTGATAAAAATTATAGTGGATTGGACCTATGTTGCCATGTTTGACAGATTATATTAAGAGTCCCATTGAAGAGGGCTCGCCTCGCGCATGCAAGTTTGTTGTAATATGTCGCATGATCTCACATGATCTCAGCACCACTTCCCCGCAATTTCAGGCAGCAATAGATAGACAGGAATACACACATATTTACTCAATAAAGTTCAAGGGGTCATGTTCACGTGACCTATTGACCTCGAGATGTTGGCAGTTTTGATTGGCTCTTCGAACTTCAAGCCATGTCGACTATGTTTCAATCGTAACGAGGAAAAGTCTCCATAGAATATACTTCAGATGTGACCATATTTGTCAAAAATGGGTGTAGTTTGAGCTATTTAATGCGATAATAATCATATCCACATTTATTTCAAAAAGACTTCTATTGACATATTCACACGACGAAATGTCACATTGTCTATCGCCAGCATTTACATTTATCTCGCTGTGCAGAATCAGAACATGCTCACTCTGCAGCTAAACTGGCCTGATCAGAACTACTGCTGTCCCAGTCCTCACGAGCATATCAAAGCAGTTGCGCCAGAGAAAGTATGCCCCTTGTACTGTTGAAAGCAGCTTCCCAGAATCCACTATTCGTAGAGCCTGTTGTTGGATGGGTGGTGCTACGCTCAACGAACCAGAAAGGCGACGTCCAGCAGTAGCAGTCTAATCGGAAGCATCAAAGGTATTGTATTATCTACTGATCTATCTGTAACTATTCGCCGAGTTCTCCTGAGAGAACTCAGACTCTAGGCGCTAGACTGAATGAATATATACTCATCTTATAATGTCTCACATATTTCCGAGCATGTGACCTGTACCCAACTGACACCTGTGCATTGACCGCATCCTTTGAAAATGGCGTCTCATGAACTATGACCCCGTCTTCAGAAAACTTAACGACCTGCTGATGGCGGTAGCTGGTAAGATGAAGATCTGGTGCTGTAGCCTCATGTCGATGTTAGCAAAGTAATGCCCACAATCATATGATCAGACATACCTCGGAAGCCGAGCTGTTTGGGGTATCGCGCCTTTGAGATATATCATCCAGCTGCTCAGCTACTAATCCTTCCTCGTCTGCTCTAGCTGTGCTACTCTGTATGGGCTCATTGACAGGAGCATGGTGTGTTTCTTGGGAGGTGGCTTTGTCGATTGCTATTCTTCGCTCTAATGCTTCCGGGATTTGGAGACCCAATGGTTTCATGGTGAGAACCTGTCCTTGGGGTGGACACAAATACGGTTATCGGTATGTTTCAAGAACTTATATAATTTGCCATTTTGCTAGTGGATCGCTTGTGGTTCTGTCATCTCGGTTGAGGGCAGCAAATATTGGAATCCCCGAGTGGATGATTAGATGGACCCCCCTCAAATAATGGATTCCCCAAGGGATGATCGGATGGTCCGCCCTCAAATACTGAAATCCTCGAGGAGATGTTTCGAGCGATAAGGACTCTACTCTTTTACTCTTTGCCCTCCAATCAAAAGCTGATCACTCCCCCGCCAGATATTAACCAGGACCTCAGAACATGCCTCAACGAACAGCATTCAACGAGGACGGGCCGAGCGATGGCGAGGCCTATTGCAAGATACGGTACTACCAATTTCAACACGACACGAAGTCCGAGGCGCGATGGAAGGCTTGCCTGCGGGGTTCTAGGCTGAAGAACCTGAATCAACTCCTCAGGGACAAGGAGCTGACGGCTGGGTTTGACGCTTTATTGGATATTCCAGGCGTCTGGGACGGCATGAGGCTGACGACTCTACCAAGGGTGATGGCCATGGGTTGCAAAGACGTGAGCAAACCCACTCCCTCTACAGCACGTACTACTCATTGCACTACAGGAATGTTTGAATTACCTTCGCCGTATCAAGGAGGTGCTTACTGATCTGGTGGGGAAAGATGCCCTGGGGAAAGTCGACACAGCGACAGTGAAGGCTCTGGAGCTGAGGGCGCCGGGTGCATCGACAAATGATCGCAATAAGTGCGGGAAAATATTCAGCGCGTTCAGCGACCGTGAACGCGACAAGATCCGGGACAGATTACAGATGGTCGATGGCCTCGTGCCATCCCTCTTCACCTTTTTCAGGGATATCAATTATCTGAAGCTCTGCATCGATTGCTTGAAGCGTTTGGTAATTGTCCCCAAAGGTGCGAGTGTCTGTGAGTCTCTTGCGCTTATATGCTTAGGCAAGAACCAGAGAGAAGGGCATGTCAGAATACAAGTCACGGAGGACTCCTTTGTACACCGAACTGGGAACCCCGCAGACCGCGTCGACCTTGGAGTCCGACAACTCGTTGCCCTGGCCATGCGCAGCTACCCCGATATGCCGCCGGATCCCATCATAGAGGATCCGGTACAGAAAGCGACCACCAAGGCGGATCGTGCGGTGCTACGCAGACTCGCCGATCTTGCATATGAATTGGGATTCGAATCCCCCCAAATTCTTTCCATGAAGCAGTATCCATACTCAAAAACTAGACGAGAGAGCCCGCAAACGCCGCCTCTCCTCGTCACGTCGGGCAACGGCGTTGATTTGCGTCACAGATCTGGGATCCCACGCACGGCGGCATTTGAAGAGGACCGGGATTCCTTGTACATTGACTACCTCCACAGTCAAGAACAGGTACAAGGCGAGGGCATTACATCCTTTTTTATCCGGAAATCCGTCTACCTCGCATTCTTCGGCAGGCCACTGAGCACAAACGGTAGAAGTGCAAGCCGCTCGCTAACAGGCTCTCCGTCGCGGAACATGGGTGGCTCCGCAGGCGGATCTAGCCCTCACGAATCGGGCGACATTGACGATATTGTGTCTTTTTATGACCATGATCGCCAGTCTCAATATTCCGCAGATACAGCCGAAGAAGACGTGGGTCTAGCATCAACAGACGTCGTCTTCCACGGGTCGGAAGAGGGGGAATGGTTGGAAGAGCAAAGGCTGGCGCAGGGAAAAGTCCTGATCAACTTCATAATCCGGGAAAGGGGCGTTTGGAGGTATTTGCCGCAAATCGGAGTTCATCCGGGAAATCCAGCTGAAGTTGAACGAGTTGCTAAGAAATATATGCGAGAGAGAATCCGAACTTTCAATACAAGATTGCGAATGCTCGCTCCACAGGAGTGTTTCCAAGCAGTCAAGGATGACAGGACCCAAACCATATTACTAGTCGCACAAGACGATCTGAATTTTGATGACGAGGCGATGGAATCCGCATCAAAGCTTCACACCGCATCGCTGGAGAAGATATCTAGAATTCGCCAGATTTAAAAGAGGCAGATTCTGAATCCTGAGAGTTAGAAATATGATGGCATTTCTGAATGCAATTGTTAAACTGAATTATACGTAACTTATTCTTGTGATTCACACTATTCCTAACATATTTCACGAGAGGGTGCGCAAATCGTAACCTAGCGGACTAGTTATGAATTGTGGCCCCTGCATCTTTTAATGCTAATAACCACACTGGGATGCCTCGTCATCCGTATCTCGACATTATCAATGGCTTCCCTAGAAGAAGATTCTAGAAGACGATTCTAGGAAGGAGAAGATTCTAGAAGACGATTCTAGAAGACGATTCTAGGAAGGAGAAGATTCTAGAAGACGATTCTAGAAGACGATTCTAGAAGACGATTCTAGAAGAAGGTTCTAGAAGACGATTCTAGGAGAAGAAGATTCTAGAAGACGATTCTAGAAGACGAAGATTCTAGAAGACGATTCTAGAAGACGATTCTAGAAGAAGAAGGTTCTAGAAGACGATTCTAGAAGACGATTCTAGAAGACGATTCTAGAAGAAGGTTCTAGAAGACGATTCTAGAAGACGAAGATTCTAGAAGACGATTCTAGAAGACGATTCTAGGAGACGATTCTAGAAGAAGAAAAACTATTTCGTAATTATATGCCTGTAGTTCATGGTTGCTCCTGCATCTATAGATCTAAAACAATAATCACTCGTCTACGTACGTATATTTAAGTACTGTGAATGGAACTGCCCGGAATTGCTCCAGGAGTCCAGTCCTGAGGATCATCTT
Source organism: Pseudogymnoascus sp. WSF 3629 (assembly GCA_001662585.1). Taxonomy (NCBI): domain Eukaryota; kingdom Fungi; phylum Ascomycota; class Leotiomycetes; order Thelebolales; family Thelebolaceae; genus Pseudogymnoascus; species Pseudogymnoascus sp. WSF 3629. The sequence continues at coordinate 49,360 of KV454686.1, forward strand.
AGCTGCTTGTACCGCCATTGACGAGCTACAGAGAATGCGTTTGATGTCAACGCACGGAAGCTTGCCTGCCCACATGCGGTGTCGCTCCTCGGCCCAGTTTCGACATTCTAGGAGGATGTGCCGCATTGTCTGATGGCGTGGAGGTACGAGCGCAGGTTGATCTTGCCTGTGCGCATCTGTGTGATGACCGAACTGATCGCTCGGTGTGTGCCAATATGTGTGGATAGTGGATAGTGACCAAGGGGGGTCAGGGTTTGGAGGGGGATCACACCATGGTTTGTCTCCATTTTCAGATGCTCCCTTTATAAAGTATCCGCCCGCCTGCGTTCCAAAACTCATCAAACTACTCTCTCGTCCTCATCACCTCAACAGCTTTACAGGATGAATTCCACTTCTAACAAACGCGTCACGAGGATTGACTTAAATTCACTGCCCGGTCCTAGTAATCATGTAGCCGATGGAAGGGATCGTACACCAGGCCGCTCAGATCCTCCTGGCATTACGCCCAGCTCGAAGAAGAGGAAGGCTCCATCGAAACAAAGACGTGGCGCCGCAAAGTTCGCCAAAGGTACGCCAACCGCAGGCAGCGATGAAACTGTCACCAAGCCTGGCCTCAAATCTCTCGCACTTGTACTAGCCGCCAAGAATGGTGTTAGCGTGCTCAACTCTACGGCAATCAAACAGGAGTCCCCGTGGAACTATTTCCATGAGAACTACGAGCTAAACCTTGGTGGATTTGTCTCAGTTACCTCCAAACGGGTATTCCCCTACAATAGCTTCATTGTGAGGCGCCTCAAGGGCCCAGATGGTGCGAGAAAGGTCCGATTGTTACAGACAATTCGCCACAATAGCTTCCATGACATGCTAGAGTGCTTCAGCTTTGAGGGCGCTTACTATGCCGTGTTTGAGCACGTGCCTATCTCGCTCGCCCACCTCGCTAAGTCTCCTCCTTTCCTCTCGGAGCTCCAGCTGGCAGCTATACTTGGACAGGTGTGTTTTCTGCCACTAACGCAACGCTTTTACTAACTGGCATAGGTCCTCGAAGGTCTTGCGCATCTCGCCTCGAATGGGCTCGAGCACGGCTCGCTCAGTTGCTCCAACATCCTCCTTGGCACTGGTGGGGATATCAAGATCAGTAAGTCAGCTAGGGTCTGACTAATCTTTACTGACAACATACAGCTGGCCAGGAGAGCTGCCAGGAGATGGCATCTTCAGACCGGTCACGCTCGCGGGACATAAGAGCTTTGGGAAACATAACAATGGAACTGATGCAGAAATACACCAAAGATGATGGAGCCATTGGCATAGACGACCTTGATCGGTGGCCGTCCGACTGCAACGCAGTTGGGTTCCTCTCAATGACCACCTCAGCTACGTCTGTCGATGAACTGTTAAAGGTGAACAGCACCACATTCTTTGACGAAGATGTACTAATTCAGGTAGCATCCGCTCTTGCAGTGTGATTGGGAAAAAGAGGATCTCAAGTGGATTGTGGAACTAGCAGCAGTCACTACCCATAGAGGCTTCCGTTATCATGAGTAGCTGGAGGTTGTTGTCCGAAGTTACATTTGCACCTTTACTGTCCTTTTTGACGCTTGTCCGGGTCCAATCACGGCTCCCCTTACTGCGTAATTTCTATCTTCTACATATCATGACATTGCATTCAATTTCCGTATTCTGCTAGTGAGAAAACTTGCGTCCCATTTGTATGGGATAGACCGTTGATTATGCATCAACGACAGCTCTTATAGCATCACCTCAGCACATCACCTCGAGTGTTGATAAAATCACAACCACTTTTGATGGCACCAAGCTGTGTAGCCTGTCCTTGCAGACTTTTTGTATAACCTATACTTGTCGACCCAGCCTTCAGGAAGTCGAGAGAAAGCAACATGGACGGGATAAAGGTGGTCAGCCCCTGATGATCGCGCCACCCGCTACTTTATCGGAAAGGTTGTGGGCCCCCGGTTGCTGATGGCCGCGCGAGACCGCCCAATGATCCACCATCCATTATCTGATGCCACACTGAGAAGTACGTAACAGTACGTACTCCTCGCTGCGTCATCTGAAAGGTTGTGGGCCCCCGGTTGCTGAGGGCCGCGCGAGACCACCGAATGATCCACCACCAACATCTGATGCGTACCAGGTTGTCAAGACTTCCTTCTGCACCCCTTGAACGAAGCTGGTGCTCCAAAAGCGCGAAGTCGCAATATGAACCATCATTGTTCCATTACCTTCTATAAGCTACCCTTAAGTCCTTTATGGTTCCTCTCGACCCTCCATCACTCTTTACATCTCTTCTTCCTTCCTTCTCCATCTCCTGACTGTCTCTGTCTCTACTTTAACGCACTCGTTTCTCACGATCCCCTTGCAAGCTTTCGCGAACATTATGGATATCATTCAAGTATACGCAGTTGCTGCAGGGGGCATCTTTTCTGTCTTTGCTCTTGTCCATCTGTTCCCGAACATCATGCCGCTCATTATGTACCTATCCTTCCGCATTTCAAAGCACCTCACGTACCCATACATTCTCCATCGACACCGGATTCTAGGACCGTGGAGTCGAGCGGGTGTTCTTCTGCAGTTGATCTACACTACATTAAATCTGTTTTGCGTCGGCTTCAGAGTTTCTACGATTTCGGGCGCTGGCCTCCGAGCTGGGTCACTCGCGGTGGTCAACATGATTCCCCTCTTCGCCGGAGCGCATCTCGCCTTCTTCGCAGACCAGCTTGGGGTATCTCTTAAGACCATCCGTGCTGTTCATCGCTCCGCAGGATTTATGGCTTTCTCGTTAGGCCTATTCCATGTTCTCGTGATTGTGGCGTCCAACGTGCCCTTCCCTTTAAATGAAACCCGGAATTTGTTTGCGGTTATAGTATGTATCGCCGCCCTCATTTGTAGACGGTTAACTGACTACTGCATAGGGAGGATCGCTGCTTTGCCTTCTCGTTCTTCTCGTGTGCCCTCTCTTTCGTAAGCTCTCCTACGAACTCTTCCTGCGGACGCATCAGGCGCTCGCAGTGGCTTCTGCCTATGCGGTATGGCGGCATTTGCCTTCCGAAAGGACCTTTCCCCGCCTTTATATATATGTCTCCGCAGGTTTATTATTGTCCATGTTCCTCCTACAATGCAGCAACGTTATATTTCGGAACCGGATTTTCTGGGGCCACCTCTCAAGGGCCACCATCACCCACGATTCAGGTGCGGTCAAGATTCGCCTTCACCTTCAGAAGCCGCTTAAGGTCGATGATGGGCAGTATATTAACCTGTGGATACCTTCTGTCAGTTTTTGGTCCTTCCTGCAGAGCCACCCGTTCATGGTTGTCTCGTGGGAGCCCAAGGAGCAGCATACCCTCGATCTTCTCATTGAGCCTCAGAGGGGCCTGACCCAGGAGTTGCTATATCATGCTAAGAAGGACCACGCTATTAGCCCAATAGTCATGCTCAATGGTCCCCATGGGCCACGTGTTGCCATGGACGAGTATGAGAGTATCCTGATGGTAGCTAGCGGCTTCGGTATCGCCGCCCACTTACCCCACTTGAAAAGACTGATCTATGGCTACAACGTTCGCTTAGTCCGGGCTCGCCGGATCCATCTAGTCTGGCAGATCCGGGATAAAGGTATGGTTCTAAGGCGATCTTCACACAAAGGCTGACGAAGCTAGCCGACGGTCTCGCAGCTCAGTCACTGCTTAACAGCGCATTGGACGAGGACAAGTTAGATGATGGTTGTGTGCGTCTCTGCGTTGCCCATGTCCTCAAAATGCCACGCTAATAATTGCCTTGGCTAGATTCTCGAGGTCTCAGTCTACCTCGAACACAGCGATTCTCCGAAGTTTCCATTTGGTAACCGTGCTACCGCGTATCCGGGATCCGCGCCGTTGCTCGAGATCTTTCTAGCAGAGGTTTCGGGAAAGTGCATAAAGAGGCCACGGATGGAACGCGCCGATAATAGTGGTAAGTCGTTGGGAAAACGGGAGCCGGATACCCCTAGACCGGACAGGGATCTGGAGTCTGCGATCTCAGAGGAGGCGGCCAGAGACGGGAAGATGCTCGTTACAGGTAAGCCTCATTCATATGCATCCCTCCGGGGCTAATCGATTGAAAGTATCCGGCTCAGAGAAAATCCGTGATCAGTTGCGGATGACTGTACGTAAGCATCTCCAGGTCGGAGTCAGCTTGCTAGAACTAGAATACCAGCCGGAGTAGATCAGTCAGGGCCACTATGCACTGGGATATAAATAAAAACCTTACAGATGACTGCTACTGCAATTTATGCTTGCCCACGAAGCATTTACCAAGTTAGTTTTCATCCCGCACCTTCCTATCAGTATTTATTTATCTTAAGAAAAAGTTATTTGCAATTTTCGTTGGAGGATTGGATGTATTGTTATATGATGTAGAGAAATTATAAAACGGTGTCACAGGTGTACTATCCTAGCTTCAGGCAATTGTGCTCATTTTTACCTGCCCCGTTTTCATACTGATACCCCTTAATCCTTCCCGAATAGCTCAATCCGCTCCCTATAATCCTGCCCGTGGCACATCCGATCTCGTTGGTTCCAGCATCCCTTGATGCTATATTACCGAACGTTCCGTGTCGCTCCACTTCTCCACTACCACAACTACGCCCACCTCATTCAGACGTCCCAATGTCTCTTGAATTACCCATGTCCTGACCTCTGACTTTCCCTCTCTTATTCCCTGATGTCGTTGCCTTCCTAGCATCTCGAATTTCCTATGGCTCCCTCTCCTCGATAGTTCTAATTTCCCCATAGATGAATGAGGTGATTTCAGCCCGAACTGCGTCTATGTCCCAGTGATATCGAGATCAATCGCCATGCCTAGCCGAGCGAAGCCGCCGCACGAATGCAGCTGATCGCAGTCCTCATCTCACGGTCAAAATCATCCTCTTTTGGCGCTGTCTTCATATCACCTTGACGGTTCCTCTTGCGATTTGCGGTAATAATGCCCAAGGGAACCCTGGTCCGGATCTCCGCACGTTCAAGATCAACAAGCATAAATTTGTTACGATATTCATCCCATAGCATATTATGCGGTTTCGCATCTTTGTGAAGCACTTTTCGCTTGTGCAATTCTTTCAGAGCAGAAGTTGCCCTTTCAATAACATCATTTTCATTTCCCGGGTTAATGTACTGATACAGCGGCCGACCCGCCCAGCTGAGAAAGAGCATGGAGACATACACGCCACAGTCGTAGTAGTACGGAAGCTCGAGGGTCGATGTGCCGAGGCAGACTGGGATGCAGTTTCCTTGAATAGACTGCAGACGATTATAGACTTCGCTCTCTTGGAGAAGGTGGTCAACATCGTGCTCTTCCATCCCTTTCGCGACTAGAGTATACCCGTGTGAAGAAAGTCGAATTTTAAACATCGCTCCTCGAGCTCCTTTGACGTAGAGCGGTTTGCAGTCTGCTCTGTTACTGCGGTCTCTTGCGAGCTGGATACGGATGAGGCGGAGGAATGTGCTCTTCTTTATGTGTCGGTTTGCATGATCTTGAAGGTTGGGGCACTGCTTGTCCAGAGCGCCACCAATTGCTAACCCAAGCAGACACTTCTGAGTGCAGTATGGCCGATCTTCAATTCTTGTTGTCGATACTTCTTCCACCTCTTGCCCGGTCGAGTTGCTCTTGCTTTGATGTGATGTTCTCTGCTGTTTCCCAGATTTGGCCTTTCCCTGGCCTATGCGCTGACGAGTAGTTCGGTTTGGAGTTGGGGTAGGAGGAGTGTCATCATCTTCGTCAGACTTTTCACGAGCTTGATCATTTACTGGCTTGCTGCATGTGGCTGCTAGGAGGCGGGATCGTGTTTTGATTGGTGACCGTTGAAACCCTTTCCAGCGGCTCCCGTTATATGGGGAGGAACGAGAAGCTTTTCGCTCCGTTTCTGGTATCTTCTTGAGGATATCAATATACTCAACAGCCCAAGTTTCTAACTCTGCAGCTGCGTCATGCCACGACTGCCCAGGTGGCTCAGCAGCGAGCGCGCTAAGAACAAAAGCTAAAATCTGCGCAACGCTTGTCCTGTGAAGTCTGTTCTCATCGTCTTCCTGGAAGTCTAAACGCGGAATAGAAAGATGATAGTAGACCGTTGAAGGATCATCATTTGGTATGTATAGGAAGATGATGGCTTCTCCATCAAAGACGTAGCCGTGCTGGACCCCCTTTGCAATCATGTATGAGAATAGTTGGGTAATCACTGCAGCGACCAGAGTTTTCGAGAGAAAGTCAAAGTCATCGCCTTCCTTATTAATAATTTCGTCGCCTGGTCGAATCTCTCCGTTTAGCCCGGCAATGATCTGGGCCAAGGGAAACTTATGTGGTGCCTTGTACTCAATGGAGACAACCGGGACCATTTGTCCGTCTGACTTCTCGGTTATGCAAAATTGATCTGCACTTCCTACTCTCTTCCTCCAGCTAGCACCCCTCGTTTTGTGCTGCCCTCCCACTTGCTTGCCTTTGCCCTTTGCTCTGCTTCTCCCTGCCCTTGACGTATTCGGCTCTGATATAGACATATGTTCCATCTCATTCTCCATCGATTGCTCGACTGGCTGCGCTAGGTTTGTATGGCTTTCAAACATCATCGCTCCCCGCAGTTGAAGCTGTTCCCGCAACTGCTCATGTTTATGTATCTCTTCGATCAAGGTGCGTACCGGATTCTCGACAGTCTCTCGCGCATAGTGTCGAAGCGTAATCTCCGAGCCAATCGGATCAAGATATTTCCGCACATAATCCAGCTGATGCTCGGACGGAAACACGCGCTGCGAATTGAAGTCTGTGCTAATTGAGAGCTTCTCCCAGATCTTCTCTTGCTGTGCTGGAAATTCCCCCCAAGGCACAATGCGCTGAGGGAATGGTCGGCCGGTGGGTACAGTGGCGTCGCCCTGTGTAGATAGAGACTTCTCCGTGATAACCTTGAGAGCGAGCGAGAAGCTATGGCAAGTTTCGAGATACTCGATGAGGTTCTTTGGTTGAAATTCCGCTTCGGCCGCTTCGCGTCGTCGTTGTTCCTCCTTACGTAAACGTCGCTCCTCCTGTGCTCGTGCTTCGGCTTGCTTGGACTTTTGTTGCTCCTCCTCACGTAGACGTTGCTCCTCTTCTGCTCGTGCTTCGGCTTGTTTGGACTTTTGTTGCTCCTCCTCACGTAGACGTTGCTCCTCTTCTGCTCGTGCTTCGGCTTGCTCGAACTTCCTTTGTAGCTCTAGAAGCCGCTGTTCCATCTTGGCAATGTTGGTTTAGTTTTGGCTCATGTTGTTGTTTGTTTACACCATATATGCAACTTCCGCGGTTTAGCCGATCTGTTCTTGGCCCCGATCTGTTCTTGGCCCCGCGTCACATGACTCAAAAAGTATTGAACAGTTATATATCCCTTTTTGCGTGGGTCAAAACATAATTGAAGGTTACGAGTGTCCGGACAGATAGATATCCAGGAGTCATCGCTGTGTCCCATATCAGATACTCTATTCGGTCCCTCGGCCTATACCTTTTATGCATATTCTAGTATTAGTGGATTAAATTTTCGATCCATGCCACCAAACATGTCACCCGATAGTATCAACGACAGTCACCCGATGCTCTCGATAATCCCTCAATAGTACCCACCGACTTGTCCTCCGTCTTCCTCCTTCCTGAATCTCTGCTCTGGAGCCACTCACCATCTCCGTGGACATACCTTTTGACAAGTCCCGATTGATTTGTCATCCGCTGGCACCTACCTATCACGTGTATTGCAAACCACATTCCTTGGAAGTTGCTCAACGGAACGAAGAAATAATGTCCGACATCTGCGTTGAGGCTTGCCCCAGCAGCCATGACTCTATTTACTCTGAGAGTTTGCGAGTCCCCCCCTCCAACGATAATACGGCCGATGCTACTCACGTTGTCACGGATCTCACAGTAATAGTCTCTCCAACAGCTCCTCCTCCCGCCTCCGACCCGAAATGGCACCGCATAGAGAAGGAGCTCTACCTACATACATCCCAGCAAAGTGCGTGGCTGTATGTAGCGTTAGCAAATAAGGAAGAACTACGTGCGGCTGAGGACTTGGTGGTTGTGAATATCAGCGTCGGCGAGCGGCCTCCCACTAGCTCAGGCTCTTCATGGGAGAGTCGACCTTGCGGAATCTGGGTGTTGAGACGCAAGTTCTCTACCATTGACGAGGCTGCGACAGAGGTGGACGTGCTCTTTGGTGTGGATGCTGTTGACCCGCGACCGCAATGGGCTCTCATGCAATCACCGCTCCAGCTTGAGACTCCGCCGAAGGTACCAGTTGCAAGACTAAGCGTACTCCACGGCAGGGCACCGAGATCAGATACTCCGGCGGCTTTGAGAGTCGGGGAGGATGGCAAATTCAAGATCCTCCAGATCTCTGACACACATGTGGTCACCGGTGTCGGGGTATGCAGGGATGCTATTGATGCCCATGGGAACGATCTGCCAGAGAGCCACGCTGATCCACTTACGGTAAAGTTCATTGAAAATATCTTGGATATCGAGAAACCAGACCTTGTGGTTCTCACTGGCGATCAGTTGCACCACGACATCCCTGAGTGCCATACTGCTATTTTAAAGGTGGTGGCCCCTATGATCAACAGATCAATCCCATTCGCAGCCGTCTTTGGGAATCATGATAGTGAGGGCATTCACGCATTAAAACGTAAGTAACTTCTTTCATTAGGTAGCCCGCTAGCTATTGACATCTCGGAGTTGTTACAATCTCACAAACGGCGTAGACTGCCTGCTCTGCAAGTTTGTTCTGCATTACTTCTAAGCTGGGTCATGGGAATGATTGCTGACTGGATTATAGGCGAGAAGCAGATGTCAGTACTTCAGAATCTGCCGTTTAGCTTCTGCAGGCCAGGCCCACCGAATGTGGACGGCATAGGCAACTACGATCTTCAGGTTTTGGCTCCCGGCCACTCATCACTCCCGTTATCGACTTTATATTTCTTAGATTCGCACAGTCAAATATCGGAGACCGCTGGCTATGATCATATCAAGCAAAGCCAAATCGAGTGGTTCACGGAAACTTCCCAAGCGGCACGAATGGCGCGAGAGGACGACGATAACAACGGCCGCTTTCATTTGTCTTTGGCTTTCCTACACATCCCTCTTCCCGAGTTTGGAGACAGCAACCTTATTATAGGCAACGGCCACCGGGGGGAACCAACTGAGGGCCCCAGTATCAATTCCCATTTCTACGACGCTTTGGTCAAAGAAAAAATTTCAGCTGTAGGCTGCGGGCACGATCACGTGAATGATTTTTGCGCTCTGCTGCCACAACAAGCGCAGCAGGATGTCGACAGAAACCCTCAGCGTGGCCCTTGGCTATGCTATGGAGGTGGTAGCGGGTTCGGGGGATATTGCTCGTACGGTAAATGGCCATTTCGAACCCGATTTCACCGACGAATGCGGGTTTGGGAACTCGATACGAGTACCGGGAGCTTAAGGACTTGGAAGCGGGTCGAATATGGTAGGGACAGAGTTGATGAGCTGGTGCTCGTGGAAAATGGAGTGGTGGTTGATCCGCCTAGCGATAAAGATGAAGACAGAAGCTGTGTAGTAAGTTGAAGCTAATGCAGCAAAAGGTATAGAGGGACTTCCAGGCACCTATGGGTATTACTCGGGCAGTTTAGGAGTCTCATATTTGAGGGTCGTTGACTTGAACGAATACTTGCGTAATCTCAGTTGTTTAATTGTGTAGATACCTAATAATACGATACAAAGTAAATGCAAACATACAGTATGGCAGCCGCCTATGAGGAGTACTGCTCAAGCTCGTCAATTTCATCCTTCCCCACCAACTCTTCTATTTCTCCTCGCAGTATGTCGGCATCCGCCACCCGGCCCCAATCCCGAAGCCAGCCCTCCAAAACATTCTTGAATTCTGAGACCCAAGAATGATGTATTCCCCACTGATCTACAATCATTTTTATCGCCTTTCGCATTGTCTGTTCTGCTGCCTTGGTTTTCCCTTGGTTAAATTGACTTCGAGAAATAATTTTTAAAGACTCTATCTTCTCGACAACTCTCCTAGCATATATGTCATGTTTTCCAAGTAGCGAATAGACTTCTAGGGCCATCTTCTTTGCTTCATCATGGAGCCCCTGCCTCCCCAAATTATGCGCTAGGTTGAGCATCACTCGCGGAGTCGAGGGCTGAGGAGCGCCGGATGGAGGGGCGAGACGCCGAAGAAGCTGTTCTTCCTCGAGATGATTTGTGGTACCGAATACGCGCTTTATGTAGTCAAGCCGAACAGACACAGCAAGTCGGCTAGACGTTCCGAGTTCGGAATCAAAAGTGTCAGTTATAACTTTCCAAGCTTGCGCCAAGGCTTGCTCAGCCTGCTCAGGAGACTCCAAATCAGGTTTACCGAGAAGCTGACATATCTGACCCCAAGGCCCTTCCTTGCTGACTTGTGCGGACGTTACTTGGATGAAACGACAGAGAAAGGAGGTTACATCAGGGAGCCCAGTTTGTATGAAGTGGATGAATACCTCGAGAAAGCAGGCTAGTGTTCGAGGATGCTCCGCTCTAAGAATTTGTTCGACAAGAGCACAGGCTTTAGAAAGTGCGCGGCGGAACTCAACGTGCAGTCCCTTTTCTTTGAACACCGTAGCAGTAAAGCAGAACGAGTCGAAATTGCTAATTGAGTTGGCGCCGTCTTGAGCGAGGAGATCCCCATAGCTATCAAATTTCATACTTCGACAAGACATTTCAAAGTAACCCTTAATATTATGGAGCAGCTTCTCATGAAGTAACAGATCCTGGGGTAGAGACAGTGAATGCGACACTGTTGAACGTATGGTACCTTTTTGGTACGCTACCGCGACTCGGAGGTGTTTCGGTGGTTGGATTGGCCAAATCGTACTAGTGAGGGACGTATTTGCTAGAATATCCGAACTGTTTCGGCTTGGGGCCATGTGTTGAGAGGGCAACGTTATGCTAGTTCTATTTGTCAGTAACAGTTTTATGAGGGCGATTAATCACTACACACGTTGAGTCTGCGGGGAGCATTTGGGGTGGGAGCTGTAGGGCGCCGACATTAACGTTCAGATTGCTACGGCTGCGTTCCGGTTGGTGCCTGTTTGCTGTCCCACAGTAGGTGTGTTTCTTTATGTACTTGCCGCCAGTGCGCTCCGGCCGGCTATATGTCCATTCCGTCGGGCCCCTGTGGCCTGGCCCGAAGCATGTATGTTTCCTTTTGAACTTCCTGCGACAGTCCGAGCACATTTGTGGCATCGCCTAAAACCATGGGCACTATCAGGGTGCAGATTGCGCTGGTTGCGCATAGGTAATGTCCACATAGACTGTTCACGGGCAGGAGAGACTGGTGTGGCCCTTGAAAGGGAGTTAGAGCTAGGACAAGGTAAAGGCGAATATGCAACTGAGAGCAGGCAATCCTTTGCGACGTTGAACTAAGCTGTGGATAAAGCCTCAAAATGCGGAGAAACCCTGGCGCCTTAGCCTCACCGGCAGTATTAGCGCGACTTGCTTGATGTGGCTTGTGTGTGGCTGAGTGAACAACAGAGCCTCAAATCGCGACACAGTCATATGTAAAGGATCTTGCGTTGAACAGGGCAGTGGGAAGTCACGTTACGAGCTAGCACGTAGAATCCTCTTGTATTACGAAGACTGAACGCTGCCCTCCTCTAGAGGTCTGCGTTCCTACACACTATATACGATCCCGTGCGGGGCTCAGCCTGAAGGCCCTCCGCCTTGGCACTGGAGCCCACGTGATTCCTGTCTGCACGTGAGGCGACTCGTGACACATATGTGGCCAATGGTAGAAAAACGGGTTTCTGGTTGGACGGAAGTTCTGAAAAGACTAAACTTAGATAAGGGTGCGCGTAAGCTTCGCCAGCCGTAACGTCACAAGAGCATGTTGCAGACTACCTGTGTGCCTCGTTTCACTCTTAACCGTAATTCTTCCCATAGATCCTCAGGGAAACGGCATAACCGCTACTAATGCCCATTTGCCAGACTCATCCGACTGCCATCTGCATTCACCATAGCAAGGACAGCGGCCAAAAGAGCTCAGTAACCTTATTGTCCGATCGCCCCTCGGCTGATTGTTCCCCCTTGCATTTGGCATTTTCTGACTCCACCCAGTCTGCAATACCTCGGCAAGCCGTCTCGGGGTCACAGTTCTGTTGGAGAAATCCTTGAATCTGAGCAGGGCTGAATTTCTTATCGTCGATATGTTCCGCGAATTTCGTTGCAAGATCTCTCACCTCCCCTTTTGTTTTGTTGGTGTGCAGCGAGCACATGCGAATGAACATGTTTTTGGCAGTGTCCTTACTAGCATTGCCGAAGTATTCGACTCTGTCCACGCGGCCGGGTCTCAGCATTGCATCATCTAATTTAGAGCGACAATTGGTTGTCATAATAAGGATATGCCCTTGGGATGATGCAATGCCATCGATGGCGTTCAGAAACCCTGCAAGGGTGATTTTGAGCTTGGAATTGTCTTTGCTGTCGCGCGCGTCATCGCGAGTGAGGCCAGCCGAATCGATATCCTCTATCAACGCTATGGAGCCTCTTGGCAGTTCTGCCATCAGCAGCTCAAGCATTTCATCATCTAAGTCGGAGCTGCTCAAATTGAGCCGATGGATATTGGCTTTGAGATGGCCTGCAACTGCAGCGGCGAAGGATGTTTTGCCTGTTCCAGGAGGGCCATGGAACAAATAACCACGGCGGTATGGCGTCCCTAAAGCGGCATACTTATCCGAACTTTTCAAATAGTCTTCCATGTCCTTTATAATGCTCTCCTTCTGTCCAGGATCCAAATCCACTGAATTCATTGGTTTTATGGGCTGCTCCGAAAGCTTGGTCCAGGCTGAAAGACGTCTATTGTAAAACTCTGATGGCTTGCGAATCGTGGTCGTGGTCACAGTAGCACCATGAGTGTAGTGAACAAGTTGAATGTGCTCAATTAGATCTCTGCATAGCTTAGGAGACCTACTAAAGCATCGGAGCGTGATGACTTCTTTTTCGACGGCAGCTTTCGTTCCATCCTCCTTGCTTGCGATAGTATCGCGCCTAAAAGAGATTCTCTGACCCTTGTAACGTATATAGAAGGTGCTTCCGATGGCTGGGGTGACTTGAATATATGGCATCCGTAAATGTCGATGTTTCTCTCCTGGCCTGATGTCTGTATTCCAAACTCTCCCCAAAACTGTTCTAACCGATAGCTGGTTCGAGCGTTCCTCTGGTTTTTGCTTTGAGATCCAAGACATGACTTGATCATACAGATCGTCGCCCTGGTCGACCGAGACAGAAGACGAAAAGTGCTCCCCAATGAAGGTGAAAATCCGTGTATAGTATCCAGACATAAATAAGAGGAAGAAGAGTCCTACAATGGCATTCATTTCGCCATGTTTATCAAGAAACAGACTTTGAAATGAGTGCCAAGGGAATTTGAGCATCTCGAGTAGTTGGATTGCATTTATCTGTGCCATGGCGCAAAAAAAAACAAGTGCGACTAATCTTGGGAACTGAGCTGAGGAGGAGTAATAAGTACGTTATTGAAACGTTGTTCCTGGTAATCACCAGCCTTTTCGGCAGAGAATCACAACCACAGTCACACCGCAACTGATTATATGGGGCATCTCCCTTGAATTAAATCTAGGCAGCTGGTTGGTATAAATGGATGTCGTTGAAGAAAAGGTTGACCGCTTCATCAATGCAGATGAGGCTGGAAGTGGGAGCTGGCAGCCTCGCTGCGGGGTCGCTGATATAAAGATACAATGTACGCGTTGACCCTGCAGGTGTACCAGCAATACCAACAGATCCGGAGGCGGCGCGGTTGGTGAGGCTGAAGAACGTCGCTCAATCAAGAATGCATCTTCTCGGCGCTACCGAACTGAGAAACAAGAAACGGGCCATATTCTGACGAGAGGCCGTGCTCGTCTCCATGTGAAAGTGTCATAATTTGTAATTCAGTACTCTGTACCAAATGGTATCTTCAAGGCTAAACGTGCATTAGACGGACGAACTTTCAGGCTGTCGTTGTTATTCAGACTATGATGCCTCATTGGATCTAATTAACCGTGCTGATCAAGTTGTGGAGAGAGGGTCGGCGCGGGTGGAGTACGGCTATGCAATCTGGGTCAACGAGGCGACGACGCTTTGGAACACTGTACACACTACTGCAACGCTTGCGAGCAAAAATC
>KV454686.1:63620-102071 GCA_001662585.1 Pseudogymnoascus sp. WSF 3629
CGAGCAAAAATCCCTTGGCAGGCTTCCATATTTCCTGATGGCGCTGTAATTGGTGCTTGATACTGCGCCCTGGAGCTATTTTATCTCGAAACTCTATAGATTGGGATCGGAGGTCAGACCAGCAATGGGATGGGATGGTCACTAACGATGCGAGAAGGCCGAAATGGATTGTAAGATACACGAGAATGAGGCACAGGCATTGGGCGACAATAATATATTTATCATGCTCGGATAGGGCATTTCATAGGCGCCTGAATGAACTTTGGATTTTAGTGAATCCGAGTATCACCGCTGCATTACTCTCAGCTACTTCCCGCCGCAGCATACTCCCTCCGTTTCTTTACCTGGGTTGAGTAGTTTATCGTACCCCGCAGCTATCGCGTCGTTTGGTTCTTTGTATCTCCGTATAAAGCTCCCCCCACAGGAAACACACTGCATTGGCAGCTCGAAACCCTTTCCAGGCCCCGCACTCCACCCCCTTCCCCTGCCCTCCTTTGTATCGACTTTCAAATCTGACAAACAAGCCTTCTCGTCTACATTATCAGGTGCTTGGAGCTCGTCGGCCGATTCTTTCATCGTGTTCGTGGCTCCATAGTTCATAGCTATTATAACAATTTAGCATCATATCAAGCAAACTTTGGGTTCCTTCCCACCTGAACGTGAAATATCTGCCCGGTCTACTTTCTCATCCTGTGCCAATTTCTTTTCTGTTGACGCTGGGTTTACCCGGCACAGCCCGTAAGTAGAGTATAAAAATTGAGACTCGCCAATCGTTATTTGCGTCATGTCGAATAGTTGTAAGTTGTTTGGTTGTGAGTGGCATTTGACGGGCGGGAGTTGAGCTACATTATATACTGCTGAGTCTATATATCATCGAAGACACGTCTACTAAGTAGTTTAATCGTGGCGCAGAAGTAGAACGGTCCAGACAACCCTTCCGAACGTATCCTATCATATATTACGTTGCACAGTAGGGGTGGGGGTAACAGAGACATAAAGGTGACAGAGAGTAACAAGGGCTGTACATATGCAATCCTGTAGTGACGCCGAGATAGTCAGCCGTCGAGATTTGGATATTCACCACAGAGGTCTCTCGGTTGCACGAATGTCTTCATAATACATAGCGTGGATTTACCCACTTCCTCGCAAAGTGTCGAAAAACGGACACAGCATCTGTTACCACGACAATATGTGTCCCTTTACACGAGTGCGCTATTCCTGCGGACACTGTAAATTTACAGTGCGGGAGTGGTGCGAAACCTACGAGAGGACGCATGTTCGTTGCAAGCTGTGGGTTATTGCTTATGAGAGACGGTATGTTTGCAGTTTCGATTCTCACTTCTCCGACTTTGCTGCCTTTTGTTCTCTTCCCTCTCCTCCCCACTCCTCTCTTGCTCTTTCTCACTCTCTTCCCCGACTACAAAACACTGACACACCCTACCAGCACCCACGTCTGCGGCCCCTGCCGACCCGCTGACGAAGCGCCATGGATGGGAGCATTCAAACTTCCCATCCGCACAGACCTACATTGCGTACGGCGATACCGCACACCACTACGTCCCACTCAGAGAGATCCTACCTCAATTAAGTGCCCACCACTAATCGAAAGTCCATCTAAAACATTGGACCTTGGTTCGTTGCCGAATCACATACGTTGACCAGAAGGGGGGGCTTGTTTTGTACGTTAGAAGTAATACAGTAGTAAGGACATATGTTCAAATTATAGTACAAAGCCTAAATATTTACACCCAAATGGCGAAACCTAATCGGAGCCACCTCCGATAAACACGTCCGACTGAGGGGTTACCTCATGGCCGTTGAGCATGAATAATGTACATCGGCAACTTCGTATCCTGCAGACTCTCTCGTAAGCAATTCCTGACACCAATCAAGTAAACTTCAACTTCCTCACTTTCCCACCCAAGGCCTCGAGTGAGTGGCCCCAAAGCAGTGCCTTGTAATCCACAATACATAGCGCTCTTCATCCACGTTGCCGCGTCATTTTCGGTCTCATTTTCGGTCTCGCTTTGGGCGTTGCGTGAGATTGGAATATAAGATATATTTGTCGTCACATTGACAAAGCCAGCCGCTCGCATCTTTTCAGCAAGCAATGTTATAGCGTGCAGGTCAACGTGTAAAACTTTCAAGCCTCTCGCAATCTTTGAAAAGAAATCGGCAAGTGGCTGTGCAGTCGAATGAACGGATCCATCATTGGATTGTGGGGAATAGTGTATTTCTTGCAGTTCGATGGAGCCTCCAGGTACAAGGGACCTGTTGTAAATTGTCAACACGATGCTCAGTAGCCATAAAGGGTTCAGTTGCTCACTGAAAGGCACGGCTCAACAATGTGTCCCAATCTCTAATTGCAAGGACCATATCGCGCGAGTGAACTAATTCATACTTGTTTTGTGCTGGCCAAGGTAATTCCACATCGTCCTTCCTCAACTTAACATTTGGCGGCGCCATCACCTCGTGTGGAAAAAGATCAATCCCTGTGACTGTTGTGTGAGGATATTTGACGGCAACTGCTATTATTAGCTCATCTGTCATGTTCTCTTGCTAAGTAAAGACACTCACAATCCTCTACCCAATAGCAAGGTCCTGAACCAATGTCGAGAACATTGCTAAAGTAGGTGATAAGTAACGTTTTATAAACCATAGAAAGACTAGCAACTTACTGCATTTCCCGAGTATTGACTGGGGCAAGGAACAGTTCTTGCCCCACTGGACTATGCTTTGTCCATATGTTGTGTATTAGCAATTCTACCTCGTGTTGCTGATCATCAATTGGGAAGTGATATCCATCAGGACAGTAAAACCGTCCATTCTCCCACTCGCCCTCACATTCTATGTCGGAGGAAGAATAGTCTGAGTCACCGTCGCAAAATCCTTCATCAGAAGTATCATCTTGGCTGCGAAGCGTATTTCCCGTGTCGCTTTGATATACTTGAGGCTGTTCAGATAATGACGAGATCGCGTCGAGAGGTGGGTGAAACATGATGCCTTCAAGTGACAGCGATGGTAATGGCAAGACCCCCGTAGATATACGGTCCGGATGTAGTGTGGAAACGCTTTTAGGCTGTGGCGAGGACGAAGGCGGTTTGTTGGGGGGCGTCAAATCTGTTGGCGGCCGCGATTTATGAACCTTCGCTGAGGAAGCATGCCGGTGGCCTCGTACTCTGGTCATATGGCGGACATGGTGAGATATTTGTAGGGAAGTGAGATGTTGAATAAAAATAAGAATCGAGTATAAGCGAGGAGGGAGAAGGGTGAGAAGAAGGGCAAAGAAAAAAAGGAGGATAAAGAACGAGGAGGAAATAGACCGAGGCGAGAGATGGCGTTATGATAAAGTCACTAGTGACTTGAAGTGTGATAACCATTAATGATACAAGGCAAGTATATTTGGACCCGCCACAAATCGCCCCTATCACTCCTCCGGCTGATTCAAGGGGGGCTGGTCGAGAACTGCCCAAAGAAGCGATGAGGGCCGAGTTTGGGGTTCCCCGCAATTGTAAGCCATCCAGCAGTGTCTGATATTGTCTGAACTAATGTCAAGTACTTGCTATCGGCCGAATCCATCAACGCCACGCCCACAGTTACTGAGTGTTATACCCTCATACGGCCAGTGCTCTAAATAACTTAATTGATTTATTTATAAACTCTCCTTGCACTTCACGTAGGGAGGTAGATTATGTACATAAAGACAAAGCTCGAAAGTATGCTAAAACAAAAGAAAAAGTATCTGCGCAGCAGGACTGGTGGAAACTCGCAATCACGGAAAGGGTGTCTGCAACACCAGAGGATGCTTGGAGTCAGAACCACCGTAAAAAATATACGGACTGGTGGTTACTTTTCTTGGGGACACGCAACACAGCAACTTCCTCACCCAGGAAGTCAGTGTAGCATTGGCCTTATCTCCATTATCCGCGTATTTATGCTTTGGTGGAGGATGCAACAATGGGGTATTGCCCCCATCTCCAGAACCCCCGTATGTATGTGTAGGATATAGCACCGTAGGCAATATATTCCTTTTACTGTCGGGATTGGCGCAATGCTTCTTGTATTGAGGTAGAGACTGGATGAATTCGGAGGGATCCTTGCTGCGATCACTTAATGACGGAACGAAAGTCAGGGTTATATTATTTGGCCCTGGTGTCCATATCTTGGCCTCCGATGCTGCCGGCCACGTCCGAAGATCATTTTTAACGTATAAATAAGGATCCCATGCTATGTCGAAAATGATGGTGGAGTGCCTAATCGGCTATTCAACGGTCAATATATTATCCAAATATTATATCGAGAAGGGAAATGAAGAGGCCTTACTTCCATCCTGTCACTGGGTCCACCATCTCCTTGTAGGTTTTCGACCAGGGATGGTGCAGGGTCTAGTTCCGAGAGTGGTCGAATAGGGTTGAATGGCACGCCTCTGGGGGGCTGCCGCTCGCGAGCCATTGCCTAATGTTCAGAGGCTTAGAAGGCGCAGAGACCGGTTCAGGACTGCTGCAGAGGAAAGAAACAAAAGGTGCACTCGGTGAGCATTAAAAAAGCGGTGAAGTGTGACCGGTGAAGAAGGAACGAATATAATTGAAAATGAGTGAGATTAGAAAAACAGAGGTTGGCAGCCTCGTTCTGCAGCTCCTTCTTATACATTGAACGGGATCCCCATATTAGAGCCCATGGCGTCCATCGTGCTGGACGAGCTCTAGATCTACCTTTCCTATTCCACATGACAGGAGATTCCGAAAATAATGGGAGAGATGTACACAAATCCCGGTGCGATACAGCCATACGACATGGCCGAGCGCGAAGGGAGTCTTAAACGCAAAATGGCTACGGCCTTCTGTGTCGGAAATCCGGACGGGACGATGGCTAGAATGTCGCACGTTCAACTTCGGAACCATTCTTCGGATATGAGACCAGTGTACTTCATGATAAGTATCGAAAATCAATTAGCGACAGCAAGTGCTGCATTGCGCACCAAGAGAAGATCGATCGATGTCGATCGATGTTTTGTTTATTTTGGGACCGCGGCAGCCCACATTCCCCACTCAGCTCGCGTATCACAGATACACTAATCCCAACTCTGGCCGAGTCCTGTGTTGTCACAGGACTCTGTCAAAATCTGTACTAGCGGGTTTTTCAAGTGGTCATGGCTTCGACTTCGAGCTTCGCGACAATCCATTTAACTTCAACATTACGATATTCTTCAATCAATACAATGGGCATTGCAGCAAGTCAACAGCTAGAAGCACATTTACATGCTGTTAACTCTACCAAATCTCCCAATCGTCTATTTGAAGATGATAAGGTGAGCCATATATAATCCAAATGTCAATTACATTGCTAAGA
This sequence comes from Pseudogymnoascus sp. WSF 3629, assembly GCA_001662585.1. Lineage (NCBI taxonomy): Eukaryota > Fungi > Ascomycota > Leotiomycetes > Thelebolales > Thelebolaceae > Pseudogymnoascus > Pseudogymnoascus sp. WSF 3629. The sequence continues at coordinate 68,970 of KV454686.1, forward strand.
ATTTAGATTCTGAAGTCGCTCACGGAGATCTGGAAACTGGTGCCAGACAAACATAAATCCAAGTTCAATTCCAAACGACCTCGTTCGAAGAGAGCCGATAGACTCCCAAAGATAGATTCGACAACCAGCATTACACTTCATCCGTCCATCAAAGAGGAATACAACCACTGGAAAGTCGACCCATCAACGATACTACAGCATACCGCCACCCCCTTGCCGAAACACCCAGTACCTATTATCTACCACCAGCTTGTTAAGCTCGAGAAACAAACTGCCGTGGACCTTATACTTCGTAGATTCCTCTGCCTCAAACTTTATAGGCTGAAGTCAGCCTTCCAAACCAAAAAGCTTCGTGCGACCTCACGAGATGATTTCCAGTCGCTCATCTTGGAATCAGGCCTGACCGAGGCCCAAAAAACAGAAGTCGCAGGGAATTTGGAGCGCTGGATACGAGCAGGAGCAAGATATCTGGGAATCGCAAATAAACTTGGTGGAACAGGAGCCCTGATACTTCTGCCAGATGACATCTCGTCAGCAGTGTAAGTCTTCTCTGGCATTTTTTTATTCTCCTAATGTAGATAGATGGGAAGAACTTCTTCCCCGCACTGGGACCGAGTTCGAGAATGTGATGGCGCTTCTGAAGCGTCGAGGATTATGTGTACAAGCTGGGAAAATTCAAGCCAACGAAGTTGCGGCTGGGATTGAGGGAGTGATAGTAGATGATTGGTCAGTCTGTCAGTTCAAGCCGGGGAGGTCAGCCAACGGTTCCAGCGATCGCCAACCGACAAACACGCCGTCTACGATGCTCCCGGAAAAATTCTCAAACGGAACGAAAATAGCCCCAAGCACCAGACCAGAACCAATTTTATCTGCGATCACCGGAGGCGACCACGCACAGATGACAGGATGGCTTGGGAGTCAAACAGGTATGGTGCAAAGGAATTTTTGCTGAATCACTTGAAAGAAGCTGACATTTGAAGCTGGCCAACCAGTAGATCGAGACGCGGCCTTTAGCCATAGTGACGACGCAATACAATCAGAGTTAGGAAATTTTCAAACAGATAGCTTTACGAGGGCAGCAGAAGCCCTTACTCATCTAAGGCAAACCGCCATCCAACATATACAACCAGATATTCACGGTGGGATGGATGAGACAATGGAAGATGCACAAGATGAGTTATTAGGTGACTATTGACTTCAGACCTTCAAAATTTTAAAAGCTGATAATGGTATGTTAGACCCGGGAATCGAAAGAAATCCGACGACCTCCTACAACTATGACCCGAGCACCTTCTCGCAATATTACGGTGCTCATAGCATTCCGTCCTTCCCGTTTCATTCTCATGACCCTAACACCTTCTCACAATCCTACGGTTCTCCTGATCTTTCATCCTTTCCATTTAATGCGACTCATGACCCTAACACCTTCTCACAATCCTACGGTTCTCCTGATCTTTCATCCTTTCCATTTAATGCGACTCATGACCCTAACAACATTTCTACCGGCTTCGACATGAACTCTCCAATACTCTGCACTTAACGACATCACTGGACATGCCTTCGCGCCGACCACAAACCTTGTACCATCGCTATCTTCAACCAGTTGATTACAAGATTATGAAAAGAAGGTCCAGTTTCGGATAAACCTTCACGCCGTCATTTATATATGTAATTTGACCCGGTAATAGTGGCAGATTCGAAACGGTGGGTTTCGTACCGGCTTCGACACGCAGAGGAATGATATATAATGGTCCAGATTTGCTCAAGAAAGCCGCAGGCCCGGGACCTGGTATTCTCACCACAGAGAATTTCTGATCAGCAGTTAGCGAAGGTTTGGTAAACACGAAAGAGCCGTTGTACCTTTCCAAGAAACTCCAACTCCACCAGTAAGGGCTTGATCTTCTCGGGCAATTTTGGATGACAGCACCTTTGCAAATCATCCGCAAGTGGCTGAAAGTCTGTATCTGTGATGGTGGAAAGCCAAACCGCAATACTTTCGATAAGACTGCGGGCTTTTTCGCTCAAGCTCGTTTGCCTCAGGTGTTCTATTTCCATGATGTCGTGGAAGTGACTCGCAGCACAGGGTTCCGACGCTCGAGACTGGGCGGATATCTGTTGGAGTGTCTGTTGTGTACATACGTTGTTGACTGTTGCAACGTTATCGTGGCAAGTTGATGGAGGGGTCAAATAATTCAGTCGGCTAGATATCGCAGATCATGTGATGTTTTCGACAGACGGCTACCATCCATAGAAACGATTATTTTCTATAGAACTATAGAACGAGATCAGATGCTTCCAATAGTCGCTGCCCAGTTCTGCCCAACTCTGCAGGTAATTTAGTAACCTAGCTACATAAATCGCTCTATTTGAGATCAGAGTTGGCCCGTCGCAGCCTGAATGCTCGTCAGTCGTTGGTCTCGGTACATCATGTGATTGTTTCGTTAAGCGACTGCCAAATGTGTCAACGACCCTGCATATCGCCTTTCTCCTTATTTCCAATCTCCCTAAATCTTCACGTTTCCTCCACCAAGATCAACCTTTTATGCAATATCGCTCTGGGCAGTCATACTACATCCGCCAACGGACTAAAGATGCCCTCACCGCAGGACATGTCTCAAAGCCTAGTAAGCGCTTTTGCAATCAATTCCTCTCAATTCAACCATGCGCCAATAAATTTAGGCCAACGGCCGAAAATAGACATTTATTGATACCCTCCATTGCTGTCAACATCACACACGCCTGTGATGTGGATTGTCGTATTGTGGCCAATGAGTTGAGATGAGTATAAAACAGTCAGTATGTGCACTTGTCCTTTTTAAAGACCCAAAGCTGACTTTCTGAGTACCGGCTCCTCTGCCTTCGTCTTCATTGCAATAAGCATCTACTACAGAATCGTCAACGAAAGTTTTAGTTTTGGACGGCACTACAATGTTTGATGCGAACCCCATGGACAGCCAAGCTGGACGCCATCTTGTCGACAGGTTTTTAAATGAACCGCCACTTGAGGTTGTTGCCTCAGAGGGGAACTACCTCTATCTCAGTCCCGATCAAATGGTCTTTGATGCCACATGTGGTGCAGCTGTGGCATGTCTAGGCCACGGTAACCAAGAAGTCATCGAGGCTATCACAGATCAATTATGGGTCAATACATATTCCAATTCCATGGTTTTCACAACCAAAGTCGCTACTCAACTATCCGATGAGATTATTTTGGGGACAGGTAATCTGATGTCAAGAGTCTATATCTGCAGTTCTGGTACAACTTCGTCCCTTAAGTTTTGTGCACTGGTTAACTTTCTACTTCAGGCTCCGAGGCAACAGAAGCTGCAATGAAAATGGCTCGACAGTATTTCATGGAGCTTTCTCCCCTACAGCCTCAACGCACTAAATATATCGCCCGCGAGCACTCCTATCATGGCAATACCCTTGGCGCCCTTGCTCTGTCCGGCCACCTTAGCCGCCGCAAAACTTACTGTCCAATCTTATCAGACAATATTTCCTGGGTTTCTGCGTGCAACCCGTACCGCCAACGCCTTCCATATGAATCTGATGCCAAATTCGTAGCTCGAAAAGCTATCGAGCTAGATGCTGAGTTCCAGCGCCTCGGCCCTAACACTGTCATAGCATTCGTCTGCGAACCTATTTCTGGTGCCGCCCTCGGCTGCATCCCATACGTCCGCGGATATCTCCCAGCTATGAAAGCAGTATGCCGTAAATACGGCGCCCTGTTTATACTAGATGAGACCATGTGCGGTATGGGCCGCTCTGGTAATCTTCATGCTTGGCAGGGAGAGCATGTGGATGGGGATCTGGGACAAGATTGCCTTCCAGACTTGCAAATGATTGGAAAGGGTTTGGGAGGGGGCTATCAAGCCATTGCCGGGGTCATCGTCGGCAAAAAAGTTATCGAAGTTATCGAAAGAGGAACCGGCGGCTTCATCCATGGTCAAACCTATCAGGCTCACCCTGTTGCTTGCGCCGCCGCACTAGCCGTTCAGCGCATCATCCGCGATGAGAACCTCTTGTCTAATGTCCATGAACAGGGCCTTCACCTCTCAGACCAACTGCGAAAAGGACTCGGTTCTCACCCCTACGTAGGGGATATTCGCGGGATGGGCCTCTTCTGGGGCATTGAATTCGTGCAGGACAAAGACACCAAATTGCCCTTCCCTAAGGCATTAAATGTGGCGAGTATGATATCAGAAATGGCCCTTAAAGACTTCAAAATCACATTGTATCCCGGCCAGGGAACGGCGAACGGCGTTGATGGCGATCATGTACTTGTCGCTCCCACCTACATTATCAGGAGAGATGAAGTGGATTATATTGTACACCAGCTCGCTTCAGCTGTTTGTACTTTTTTTTCGCGCCAAGCGTGGGAAAGCGAGTTGGGAGCCGTGCTGGGAAACGAGCCGGAAGGTGTGTTGGAAGGCGAGCAGAAAGACGAACATGTTTTTGGGGATAGGATGCTTTATGGAGATATTTTACCCTGAAGGCTAATTTGCAAACGAGAGGTGGTGTTTGAGCACTACTTGGCGCCCCGATAGTTTGAGGGGAGCCATACAAGGATAGAAAATGATATTGTACCTTTTCTACCCTCATCGTCCTAGGATTTACCGTGATGTATTCCCACCCAACTGGTTTGCAAAGAAACTCGTGAGGGACCAGCCATCTATCTGCAGATATGATTCAGCGAGTATGAAAATCCCTCTAATTAGGGCGGTCAGCCTGAAGCGCTTCTGGGCGAGGCCCTGCAGCCTACTTTTCATACTCGTGTGTTAGGTATATATAGAGGCAATTCCCCATATACGTTCGAGCTGTTTTGACCACAGTGACTCTTATCTACCGTCCGCAGCTTTCAACTCGAACCAGAATCAGTGAGGTACTAGTTGCAGCCCTAAAACCTTCTCAGTGTTCGTTACATACTAACTGGCTACATAGCATGGATTCAAATCGCCTCGGAGAAGTGCAGCAAGTTCAAGATGCTTTGCAAAGGTCCAAGGAGGCCCAAGAGGCTGTCAGCACGCTGATGGATGATCGGCTTCATTGGAGCTTAAACCCAACTATAAGCGGGATCATCTTCAGAGTTGCGTCCACCTATCGAATGCTCATGGAAGAAAATTCGACAGCTAATGGTATTGGACCATCTGTTTCTGGTTGCAATCCAGAATGGGCTATTGATGTGATCAAGAAAGTCTCTAAAACTACGGCTTTCGACGCATGTTGCCATGGATTACCGGTTACGATACCCCTAGCAGACCTTCCTGAGGCTATATGTGACACCTTTGGGAGTCTGATAAGCATTACACTGCTTGCGACAGAAAACAAAAACCTGAAATTAAAAAAATCAGAGATTCTAGGAGTGTTAGAGGGATCAGAGGAGTGGCTCGATGCTGAACAAGGTACGAATATTGCTTGCACAAGATTCCGCTTTCTAACTTGTCTATACTAGAATCGCATCCTCTCTGGCACGACTATGAAGAGTTAATTACAGAGCTGGACATCGATCACCAAACAAACCGACTGAATCAGCTACATCGGCTCATAACAAAGGAAAGAAAAGAGATAGGCCGTCAAGAGAAGCAGCTGGATACCGAGAAGGAGGCACTTCACCGTGCAACACAAGACCTACAACAAGTCCATAATGAAACTTTCCTGTTCGAAAGGAAGCAGGTGCAATTCAAGACGTCTCAGTTGAAGATGTTAGAGGAGCGACTTGCTATCCAAAAATCGTTACAGGGTATCAGAAAGGGCGAGTATGACCAGCTTGAACTCAGGCACAAGGAAAGTGTGAAATGCATTGAAATGCAGCAAGCGCTATGCCTTCTCCAAGGAGTGATGGATGAGAATGGTCACTTCAAACAGTCAAGGAAAGGCTCCGAATGTCCTACGAATTTGGATTAAGGTGTGAGATGGAGCAAATTGTCGTGAGATTGGCGGATAATTTCGAGTTAGTTATGACAAATGCTTATTGAACACAACTGTTTTTTCAATGAAGCCGGTCATTATGACTACAGCCCGCTGCAACTCATACCCATGGTGGTTTATAGTGTTCTTGTCATTCTCACAATAGTACAGTGAACTCTCGCACAAAGGTGGAGTGTGACGGGTTCATTGGTCCGCTGAGTATAGCCATATCTGACTGCGTCATCACCCGAGCATGCCAGTTTACAATTAGTCCAGTGGCTTTTGTAAGAAAGATTATGGCGTTGAGGAGAAAAGGGCAGAGTTTCAAGAATTCTCACTTTGGGATGATCTTGAGCGGTGAATTGATCTTGAAGGAGCACTTCTAAGAGCGGCGATCCCCCTTACTCGGCAGACCATGTACTGGATATGCGGGCAGAACTCCCTTCTTGAAGCGGGTTTATGCAACCGCTCAGGTGTCTACACAACGGAATTGTCAGTTCGTGCTCCGGAAATGCCCGGATGTGTACAGAAATACTATAACCTGGTCGTTGTGTCTTGGCTTAAAGGGCAATCATATTGCAGAGCTGTATGATGATACGCACCACTGACTAGTGTTACAGCCCAGCAGGACGCGTCACCGTATCACCAGGTGGTAGCCATCATATATGGGGTGGGTAACAGCATCCTTATGGCGTGCAGGTCTTGTCATGGAAACTGATTATATGTCAGGATAGCTTATATCGTCAAAAAGACAAACACCAGTCGTTAGCATACGACACGAAAAATGGGTTCTACGCAAGACAAAAAGCTCAATGGCGTCAGATATACTGGATTTTCTGAGCCCTTAAGTAAAGGTCAGTACCATTGTTTTCTTGCCTCACTCTCTAGATCGCAATACCACCTTGCCACATCTAAGCGCGGACATCTCCCCTCAAGAGTTCCTTGAAGCTTCCGATATTATCGTCGAGCGCTCTATCTCGCGCAAGCGCAATCATACTAGTAGCAAGAAGGGATTCCTCAACTCTCGCGACAAAGAGAAAGGCATGAGGAATGCAGACGATCTGCATGCCGAACATAAGGCATGGGAAGAGTTTAAAAGTATGGCGAGAGCAGCAAATGGGGTGGATTGAGTCTATAGGCATATACACATTTGTCCCTTTCTGAGAATATATGAACACGAAACATATACCATGTCTACCCTTATACACAAGCAGAAACTCAATGTATCCGTCCTATAAAGCTAGTTAAGCCAGATGCGAACGCATCGAAATGTGCCTAAATCGACGCATCCAACTGTTTCACGTTAGCTTCAGCGTCTTCTATCTTCTCAACATTCCTTACCTGGTGAAGTCTTTGGCCAGTAGCTCTGCAAGAAATTTCCGCACCAGTCTGTCCCTATCCCGAATATACTGGTGTTGTAATTTCCAAAAGTAAATTTTTCTCTACTAAAATCAAGTTGCTCTCTTCCACGAAGGGGGCGACTGATTCTAAAGCTCGAGTAAGGTTCTCTGGAGGTGTAAACGTTGGTGTCCCCCAACAATGACGTTAAATTTTTGTTCTCAGCCATATGTCCTGTACCTAAAGGACAATTAGAGGTATCAAAGTATTAAATGGCTATACTTACAGCCTTTCCCTACCCATTTTTGTATTCCAATTGTTGAGTTGGCACTGCTTGAATAGTTCGCTATAGCTGAAGAGGTAGGTTTAGTTGCGAGGTCAGTGATGCCGGAAGAGTTGACTGTCGTAACTGAGGCACTTGTTACAGCTGAAGAGTTACTGTAAAGCGGGTTGACAGCTGAACCTACAGCAAGGCAGGTGAAAGCGATAATTAAGTGGATAAGATTCATGATGTAGGTAGAGTAGATGGACGTTTAATATCATACGAAACGTTTAGTAACGACAAATATTCTTTTCAACTTCTTGACATCAGCCATTTATACTCCTCTATCTATAACAGACCACATATGGCAACATCTATTTGTCTCAGGGTCCATCCGGTGGTCCGCCCTCAAATTCAGCTACCCCCGTCCCCTGTCTTACCAGGCACCCATAAAATCTTCATCATCCAAACATTCTGCGGGACCGTTGCTTGCGTACTTTGCATTTTGCAACTCTCTCCCCAAACGTGAATTCTCAGCTCTGAGCCACTGATTTTCTCGCTCTTTTTCCTCTGCGGCCTTTTCGGTCTTTATCCATTCATCTTCGCATATAGTATCAGTATCTGCTTCCTAATAATGGGGGGCTTAATATACCATGTAGGGTTCTATTAACCGAGTCAACCCAATTGACTCGATCTGTGTTGGTTAGCAATGAGACTAACATGAGGGAAGGCAACACTACTTTGTAATAGCTTCATGTTTGTCTGCAACATTGCGAAATTTGAATTCTACCAGTATTAGCAATAGACTTTATTCTCTGTGTGCAACTAACAAGTTCACATGTAAGATCAATTACTCCACGGCCATCATATGGAGGGTCTTGGATTAGAATTGGTCCATTACCGTCTTGCCCAGTGAAAATAGTCCCGGTAGAGCTTTGACGACTGGTTCGGATCTCATTTTGCGTAGACGTCATGCTTGCAACTATGCCTCCGATAGCGAATAACTTGTGTTGTATTGTGATTATAACGGAAATGGAATCTCTATTTATATTATTCTACTTGATTTTCGATCAGCCTATGCTCAGCTTTGTTCTGCGACTTGGCTACATTATTCGGCTCCCAAGTCGTCCAGAAAGCATAAGCGTTAATCCGATGGTCCCCCTCAAATTATCACCCACTGCTAAGTTGAATTCCTACTCCCAACGCGGATCCCAACCAAGTAATTGAGCCCAATCAACGTTGACGCCTTGCGAAGTATTGGCCTCATCAGCATAAGCCCATACTTCCATAGAGCGCTCAATCTCATATTTGGCTTCTATCCGACTTGCTGAGGCACTCGAATCCAGCTTTGTGATTTGCGTTTCCATGCACGGATCTAGTCGGGGTTCTTTTGTCGCCTTTGGGAGGTAAATTCTGCTACTAACCTTCAGATGCAGCTTTTGATGCTCTCTGAGGTTATCCATTCGACCGAAGGCTTTTGGCAAGAAACAGTAATAACACATATATGGCCTTTCGCCAGTGTGGGTTCTCTCATGTCTCTCGAGATGAGAAGGCCTTTGAAACTTCTTTCCACAGTCTCGATAGTCGCAGGAGTAGATCGCCATTGTATTTGAGGGTTGATAGTTTGATGAAGCTTAGTGTTTGGCCAAAGCAGTTTTGGCTTGTAATATGTGCTCAAAGCTACAATGGGAGGGAGGGTGTCCCCGTCTTATTGTACCTGACCACCCGATGATACCTTACCACTGGTTATATTAGCGGATGACAACTCAAATGTTGGAACATTATTGTAGGGTGGCAGATGTTTACTTACAGGGGATGGCTAGCTGCTGGGCTGAGGCCTCTAAGAATTTGATTTGCTTAAGGTGGCGAATACGTCCACCCGTGGATGATGCCCCTTCGCGGATGGACCAGTCCATCCATGAATGGGTCAGTCTACCTATAGATATCAGCATCCACGAATGGTCCGGTCTATCCACGGATGACTAGCCATCACATAGTAAATTATATTAGCAATCAGGTTATGTACTTTTACATATAGATTTCGATGTAAGAGTACTAATTTTCTACGGATAGACCAGTCCATTCGTGAATGCTGATATCCATGGGTGGACCAAAACATATATTTCGGGGGCTACGCAATAAAACCTTCCTAACGTTATCTCAACGTAGAAACCATTCGTTTTCATCTGCTCTAGCCAATCTCCAATTGTTAACCCATTTCCTCCCATGCTTGTCTGCTGACTAGTCTAACGGTCATATCGCGCCTTTTTATGACACGGTATACAGGCATCCCGTCACCGTATTCCAATTGAAGAGAGCATATATTTTTAATACACTCCTTTTTTGTTGGCATGTTAATAACTCTGCCTATTTTTTCTGACCCAATTCTAACAAGACTTTCTTCTTTGAAGTATAAGGCGGCGGTCTGTAAATTCCGTTTATTGCAACGAAAGAGTTTTCTTAGGTCCTCTATCTCAATCCATTCTGAGCTACTAATCGCATCACGGATATGAAGGATGATATTGGATTGTTTGAAGCGAACCTCAAACACCTCTTGGTTATAATCATGCTCTCTCAGTGAATTCGTTTTTTAAGTATCTGCAATCGCCGCCCCAATCAGATACTAGGAGAGCGATATATGCCGATGTAGAAGAACCATGACATAGTTTTGTAAGATCGTATCCGACACGAGTAGGGTTAGGGGATGGAGTCGCATTATCATAATTTAAACTATCGATAGCCTGAAACCATGAATCATCTTTAAATATCAGGTCCCAAACCCTGGCAGACCTTTTCTGCATCTGCGTAAAGTTGAATGTGGAAGTTCCTTGGGCGAAAGCTCGACCAAGACTTGCACGGGACAATGGAATAAGTAACATTGCAATGCGATGTCCTATATCGTTTGATAAGCTGGTGAAATTCCTTTTGGTTCGAGACATTTTTCGGTATTTAGTAAATGATAAAGACGCAAGGCTACAATAAGTAAGAATTTGGGGATGAAGAAAAGGCTAGGTCTGAAGGACGCGCAACAGACTATGACAGGGCAATGGCAAGACAGGCTAAAGATAAATCGGAACAGCGTCAGTTCGATGCACCACCCGCAAGACAGAGTGCGGGTTATGCAGGGGATAACCGGATGATCTCCCCTTAAATATTTGCTGCCCTCAATCGAGAAGACAGAACCGCCAGCGATTCACTAGCGAAATGGCAAATTATATAACTCCCAACAACATTTTTTGTATCGACATCATTTCATAAGAGGACATAATTCTCGTCATGGAATCATCGGGTCCCCAAATCCTGGAAGCAGAGCGAAGGATAGAAGACGACACAGCCACCTCTCAGGAGACACACCATGCGCCTATCTATGAGCCAGTACAGAGTAGCACAGCCAGAACGGACGAGGGTGGATTAGCTGAGCAGATGGATAATATCCCTGAAGTCTCAGCCCCCGGGGTATGTCCGATCATATGAATGTGGTTACCTCACTAACAAGTTACTGCACGCAGACGCTATTCATGCTGCAGCCCCTACGCAAAATGAAGGCTTTAACTTCTAAATTTTTTCAAAGTCATCTAGAAAAGGTCAAGGGGGATGCGGCAGTTGATCGGGCGTGCGTAGGTGGGACAGCGCCTACGCAACCGGCTACAATATTTACCATAAAGTTTGAGAGTCCCTGGGTTGAGTATGAATATATCCGACAAAGTAACCAGGTTACTGTAGTAAGGCAGCGGTCATCGTATTTTAGACTGGCCAACATGCAAGAATTCCCAGCAACAAACACCATCCAACAGTCTCAAGTACTCGCTAGAGTATTTCACCCAAATATTGCCAGCATCTACGGCGTATATTCTTATATTGACAAACTCTTAGTTGTTACAGAGCATCTCGACATATCCTTAGCTCAGTTAGACTTTCAATCTTATGAAATAGAAGAATGGGAGATTGCTACTATTGTTGCTGAAGTAGGCAACCGTCTATTATGCCAATTTCATAGTTAACAGTTCCAGGTTTTAAAAGGCTTGACCTACATATCTTTCAAGAATATTTCTTGCCAAGATCTCACTACCGCAAGTATCCGGCTTTCTGTCCGTGGGGAGATTAAATTGCGTTAGTTGACCCCGGTTATAATAAATATCAGCGAGCTGATACGTTGTCGAAAGTATTGAGTATGGAAAGAGTCAGATATCATCAAGTAGAGAACCCAAGGTTTGCGCCAGCTCTACTAGAAATGCCTGTTCTAGAGGAGATCATAGAAGCTATGACTCTTCCCCGTTACCATCACACATCAGACGATAAGAGATGGTCAAAGGAAACTCTTAGCTTCTTATCCTGCTCAATATCGGGTTCTTTGCAGAACTTAAATGATGTAAGTGTGGCTCCAATTTGGAAGTTGGATCTCATAATGGCAATAGCATCGTCTTTTATTGAAAGCTAAATCACCGAAGAAACTGATACCGCGGATTCGATTTGCTCTTGAATTGGAAACTTCAACCAGCAAGGTTAATAATGATAACGGCCCTGCTGTCGATGATTGGGCCCGTCCGCCAGGCTCAGCTCCAAGACGAGGAAGGATTCAGCGGTGCAAAGACATGGCGCCGCAAAACTCCCCAAAAGTGCGCCAGCCGCAGGAGCAATGAAATTGTCATCAAGCCTGGCCTCAAATCATTCACACTCGTACGGGCCGCCGAGGATGGCGTCAGCGTGCTCGACTTTACGGCCACCGAACGGGAGTCGCCGTGGAACTATTTCCGTAAGCACTACGAGCTGAACTTGGGTGGATTACCATAGAAGGAGTTGATCTGAAGGATAAGTCAGTGGATACTTGGTGAGGGATCACCGAGACCATCGGGTGGCACGGAGTGGATAAATGGATGCTTGGACCCACAATTAGTCCACTGTTGCTAGCACCAAGTTTGGGAGGCCATCCATTATTCAAATGCTCAACGAGATGGGACGTCGGGCTAAATCAATTCATCTCCATCTTTATGCGGATGCCGTATTGGATGTAGACCATCGTATCATCCCCCTCTTTATGTGGATGCCGTCCACCATGTCGTCTTTTGCGGATGCAAACCATCGTATTATCTCCCTCTTTATGCGGATGCAGTCCATTGTATCATTCCCGATTTTGGGTTGGTTTGTCATATGAGGTTACAGTTTCTAGTCGTGAGGTAAGGCGTCGCTGCTAGTTGGGGATATATAAGTATTCCGCTAGATTTGTCGTTCTCTCAATTTATATCCCCAATTTTCCTGTATCACAATGCTGTCTATTTTCCAAGAGAACCACGGCACCACAGCAGGCCAGCTAGCCCTCATCGCCTCCGTGTTCCTAACCATCTCACTCCTCTCCAGCTATGCCATCTCATATTTCCAGTCGGAGCTTGGCGATCTCCCCGGCCCAATGCTGGCGCGTTTTACGCTGCTGTGGAAAGTTTGGGTCCATATCAAGGGGGACGGGCATGTCGTCTACCAAAACCTCCACAAGAGGTATGGGCCCATTGTCAGGACAGGTCCGAATAGCGTGTCTATCGGGGACGCGGCGATGATTCCAAAGATCTATCTGTCAGGGCACTCGTACCTGAAGGTGGGCTCCCCGATTAGCTATGTCTATATTGGTGGAGAGTGCTGACGAGGCGCAGTCCAGTGATTTGGCGCCGTTCACGTTCATGATTGATGGTAAGTCGGTGGAGAGCATGTTCACTACCCAGGACCCTGCCCTCCACAAGGTGCTAAAGTCAGCCGTTGCGTCCAAATACTCGCTATCGTCGATGCTGCAGCTAGAGCCACTGTTCGATAAATGCATGCCCCTTTTCGTGACTGAGATGGACAAGCGTGCCGGCTTAGCTGTCGACTTTGGGTCGTGGTGTAGCTGGTCAGTATCCCAGTCGTCCTGTATCTATTTAATCGCTGAGTCATTTTGCCTCAGGTATTCGTTTGATCTCACCGGTCTCCTTTCGTTTCAGGAGCTCTTTGGCTTCATGGAACAAGCGAAGGATATAAACGGCGTGATCGAATCGTCTTGGTCCTTTATGAGTTACGGCACACTCATCGGACAGTATCCATACCTCCACAAATACCTCCTGGGAAATCCGTGCCTGGTACAGTTCTTAGACAGCATCTCAAACGCGAACCCGATGAGGTTGATTACGGAAGTATGACGCCTCCCCTAAAACTATATATGGCCACTACTAAATGGTATAGACTGCACGTGTAGCAATAGATAAGTACGATGAGAAGTCGACAGACTTGCGTGGTGATTTCTTGGATTACCTTCGGCAGAAGCAGCTCAAGAACCCCTATATCATGACAGACCGGGATCTCATCAACAACATCCTCATTTTTTTGTAAGTAGCTACAGCAGCATGCACTTAAGTTTCAGGAGCTAACTTTCAGCAACAGCGTCGGCGCCGTGAATACCAACTCCGCTAGTCTCCGCGCCTGCTTCTACTACCTCGTCAAGACGCCCTACACCTATGCGAAACTCGTCAGAGAGCTCCAAGACGCGGACGCTAAAGGTCTGCTCTCTGAAACCCTATCGTTTACCGAGGGCCAGAAACTACCTTACCTGTAAGCCCCCCAGCCCCTTTTTCACAGCGCGCAGCATCATCTGATGACGCCGAGTAGACAAGCCTGTATCAAAGATGCGTTACGCATGTATCCTATCGTGGGCACGCCCTTCGACCGGGTCGTGCCAAAAGGCGGGGCTATACTGAGCGGCTACTTCGTGCCCGAGGGCACAGTAGTTGGGATTAGTGGGTGGGTGACGCAGCGCGATAAAGGGGTATTTGGGGACGACGCTGAATCTTTCCGTCCAGAGCGATGGCTAGATGCGGACGAGAAGCAGGTTAGGGTAATGGATCGGAGTATGTTGGCTGTGAGTACCTCCCTTGCCTCTCTATACAGTTGTGCCGTCACTTACGCAGCGTAGTTTGGGCAGGGCACAAGGGGGTGTGTAGGTAAGTCTAGTCGCGATTATCTCTCTCTCTCTCGATGGTGATATCTAACATGCGCAGGGAAACATGTTGCAATGATGGCGCTCACAAAAACAGTGGGCCAGATTGTACGCGTGTTTGACATGGAATGGGCTGCACCCGGGGAGGAGTGGGCATTGACCTGTCGTCAGCATGTACGGCAGACTAGAGTTATTATGCGGTTGAATCGGAGGCAGACACAGTAGTAGACGTGGCTCGCGCCGTGGGAGGATCTGTATTATACTTATTCAAAATATGTTGCAGATTTTTTGTATGTCCAGTTGGGAGCTTTTGGCGCCGAGGGTTACCTCCTAGCGTTTGGGCGTTTGGGGTTTGCTCGACGAGGGTCGTGGTGTCAAACGGTGGCGTATCGCTCGGGAGCCACTGCCGAGCTGTCAGCCCCAAAGCCGCCCCCGCACGCGCCCTTTCCTAATTGGGAATCGACGCCTATGACCTGGAATCAGGATGGGTAGCTCTACGTACTGCAATGTATTGGCGGAGCCACACGCCTTATTTTTCCGAGTATGTATGGTAAACCATTACCTCACCTACAACGGCTTAGTTACAATTAACTGTGGTCTTCCCTGGTGGGGCAAAATACGGCCTCCGACAGCTCCACACCGACCCGGGGCAACGCGCGCAAGCTAGACGAGCGAGCCAACCAACCCGGGAGAAGCCCTAGAAGCCAGTACAGGAGCAGGAGAATCACTAAGACGGAGGTCACAAGGGACATTAAAGTTGTATTATAAGCCTGAAGGCCGGACTAATAATCTATACCCGAAGGCGGAAGAAAGTCAGAAAACAGGCCCGTAGCGCCTGAAAACCACCCACACGTACAACCGCACCACCTACCGGGGTAGGCATGGCGGCAGTGACGGAAGTGGCATGGACGGCCACCGAACCGCCCTACCCCTGTTCACTTTCGCTCTCCCTCTGCAGCCAGGCCGGTCTGAAACTGTTAGCAAACAGAACAGTTTACAAACAGGCTTAAGAGAGAGTAGTACTACCTTGGTATTGTGGAACACTTTCCTCTTGGCCTTGCAGGATAGTGGCGTTCACTTCCGTGGCTGAGAGTGCCACAGAGCCGGCTACACGGATATCCGCGGCGTCGACATTGCCAGCCAGCGCAACCGCCTTCTTGTCTTTCGACAGGGCTATGCAGGCTCTCTATTGCAAGCCCAGAAGCTTATCCTAACGCGGTACTGCACTTCAAACAATAGAGATTTTCTGTCGCAGTCTTCTTCGTCCTCGAATCTGTGATGCGTACTTCATTTCCATCATTCTTTCTAGTGAAGCGATTATGAGGTCTGCAGACTGATAGACCCTTGATATCGCTTCCCTTGTGCTTTTCCGTCTCCTCAGAATTGGCGGGTAGAGCATGATAGGTCTTTGTTTTTGAATTGTTGACAATGCACTCCTCATGCATCCAAAGACGGCATTCTTCGTTTGGGCAGGCTACTAGGGTGAAGTCTGGGTTGTAGTAATTCTCGCAAATGCAGTACTTCCGGATACCCTGTTGCCAAATCAAAGTCAGATAAGTACTCTATTTCATTGTTTGTAGGGATAGATACATACCGAAAGACCTCTAGACATGATGTTAAATGTTTGCCTCCAGTAAAATCCGTCTTGAGTGTTGTCATCGTCGTCTTCGAACCACTGAGCGACCGGAGCATGACCCGCCATGCTATTGACATCCAGAACATCAAGATGATTACTAGCGACCAGTTCGTGCTTCCCGTGATACCAGTGCCTACCAGACGTAGGAGTCTCTGTCCCCATATGTGCACCAAGCAGTTCATCTGGCCAATACATCCATGCAATAAGGGCATATACACGCCACGCACATTTCGCTCGTATCTCCAGTATATGTGCAAACCAGAACCTCCTGTTGTCGTCATCACTAACAAGCTCGAGATCTGCATGGCGGACATATACATAGTCATTCTTTCGGTAGCTTACACCACCAACTAAATGGAAATAATTAGCGCACCCTCAAGATCTCGCCACGAAATGTCAACTCACCAATACATTCCGTGTAATTTCGCATCCCAAGCCATGTAGCCGGCTCGACGATATACCTCAAGTCCAAAGCGCCTTTCCTCTGGTCTTTCCCCTAGAAAGGGGACTCATGTCTCTGCGCCTTGTCCCAAAGTTTCCGGACTCGCCTGCTGGTACTCGCCACTGGATTTCTGAGGTGTTCTATTGTCCATATAATATCCTGTCCGTCGGCGTTATCCTCCTGGCCGGAGTCGGAGGAGTCCATGTCAGCGTGCGGCCGCTTACTGTTGTTCGCCGGCATAGAAGTTTCCATTGGCGGCATCTGCTGATTCCCCGACCGCCTCGCAAGTTGTGGCGACTGTGCTGGCGCGAAGGCGCAAGTGGTGCTCGTCGAGGATTTGTCACACCCAAGTGGGCAGTCGGGGTCCTTGACTACCCAGGAGATAGCAGGCGATACAGGCTCCGCAGTAGTAATGCTATTGCCCATAATAGTGGCCCAGTACACCCTACCACGGTGCGGCATGTTCTGCTCTTCCGGAGTTGGCGAATGGGATTGTGGGGTCGCAGTCGAGTTGGACGGTTGCATGAAGGTATTTGCCATTGTAAGTCGGCCATGAGGAACGAAATGGTCCAGGATGCATAGTTATAGTTGAGGTTGAGAACGAGCAGTCACACTAATGAGGACATATCACAAAAACGAGGCTGCATCTCGGGTTTTTGCCAGACATTTGTTATTGCGAACCTCGTAACATTTCATGGCTTTAACAGCCTTGCCGGGACCACTTCCCTAGAGCCGCGCCCCTTTCAAAAGCGTAGCATAGTCCCATTGGCTACTGTAAATGGAGCGCATAAATAAGGCAATATTGCTTTTTTGTTTTTTTTTGTTCACCTCGAATTGTGGGGCCTACTTTGAAGTGATCGTAAAAAAGTGGCCTGAAATAGGCACCCTGTTTTTTTGGGCCCACTTACCCTACGCTCGTCGTGATTCTAGACTCTCAAGGTACAAAACCCCGAAATAAGCAACTGTAATTTTTGAAGCCCCCTAGCGCCGCTTGGCGCATCCAACCCACCTGCCGATCTTCTCCACCCTAGCTCAATTCCTAATCCGACGGATGGACCTGAAATCAGCGCAGCCTTGCCTGCCCCAAGTATTTTCTTGGAAATATTCTAAAGGCAAGGCAAGTAGCGGAAATGGATTGCTTCCGGTTTGTTAGGATTGCCTGATGAACAGCCTCACGGCCTCCCATGCACAACAAGACACTCGGTGCCTGGTGAGAGGAAGACTGGGAAGGCTGGGTGATGAAGGCTGGCAGCGAAGGCAACATCGCAGTCAGTACGGCACTAGCTCTGCATCGCTGGTACCACTTTGCGCTATGCAGGGCGGTCAAGCGGGAATAATTTAATTTGGCTCGGCGTATGCCCCATTCTCACTGCACCAACCTTTGACAAGGGTAACCAACAGCTGCCAAGATATGTGATAGTGTGCCTGTACAGTGCGTATATGAGACGGCCTTTCACCCTAGATATAATTGTGCATCTCCAATTCAAGGTTCAAAGGCTATCGCTTGGTGCTTCTCCATGGTAAAACGCTCTATGAATTTAATCAAAGCCATTCCCAATCACTCCTCCAAGTCCACCTCGTGACTTGCAGCCAGACATCAATCATGTCGAGAACAAGAAGGGCGAGGGGTTTATCCATTCAAGAGCCAGAGGACAATGCAGTAGGGGTTGGCTCTCCATTAAGCATCACAGTGTCTGTACCAACTCTCAACCAGCCTCGAGGCAGGCCGCGAAGGAATCCATTGCGGTCCAAAACAAAACGAGCAGATCTGGCCCACGAAGCCGGTGACCGAACGAATATGTCAACTTCAAAGCCGATCATTGCGATACCGTCAAGTAGCAAGCGACGTACGTCGAGGTCACCAGCGCCAACAGGTCACACGGCAACAAAGAAACAGAAGCGCACTCTTTCCGGGGACGCTCGCCGTACATGTTTGCAGACCGCTTGTAGAGGCTGCAGTCGAAAATCCCATCCGCATGCTGAAAATTGGGAGCAAGATCTTGTCGCAATATGTCACAAGTGCAATAAGGAATGGCATTCCCAGTGCATGGCGAGAGAAGGGATACAGAGGGTTGGCACGTCAAGCCAATGGGAGTGTCGTGACTGCAGCAGACTACTGCCTGCTTATGGCATTGACGCGGAAGCGACGCCTGAGCGACAAGCTCGAGACACCACTATTGTTATGGAGGAACTGGACACCCCTCGTATCACGGATGATTATCGCGGTCTTGTGAGCTTCAGCAAGACAGCTGTCATTCAAGCACAGGATGTCTACGAAGAAGCCAGGGGCCTCTTAAATACTGTTCTTACTGAACGAAAGACATGCAGGGAACGTTTCAGCAAACTAAAAAGAGAGATCGAGCATTATGGAGATATGCTAGAAGATTACAGGAGACAGTTTGACTCGGAAGGTGTTCGGCCTGGTGATGGAGAATCGGAGCATTCTATGAGTCACCAATTGGCTCTCGGAATTTGTGGTGACGGAGATTGGATAGACAAGGTGTCAGACAAAATTGACCGGATAAGGGCTGAAGAGATTGAATTGACTAGGCGCCTGAAGTCAATTCAAGACGATGTGGAAATAAAATTGGCTAAACTCAAACGGGTTGAGCAACAGCATTCAAAGTTTTCCGCCTGCTTACAAACTTCGTGCAAAGTGTTCAAAAGGCTGCGGTTAAAAGTAACTATGGGGTTTATCGAAGATTCTAGCGACTCAGATTCCGTCTCCGAATCTACCATGGAGGATTCTGTTGCAGGAGATATCTCTCCAAACAGGATTGCGAGGGAAATTGAACGCCAGGGCGAAGCCAACCAACAGCGCATGATGGAAAACCCCAAATCGAATGACGAAAGAGAGCAAATGCGAGCTCTATCTCAGCTATCAGAAACTGCTGAGGAATCTGAGTTGATTTCTACAGAGGAATTTCAGCCGCCACAGATTTCATTACAGAGTTCGCGAATTGTTGTCTTGCAGCACACACCCGCGACGGAGGTAGCCGGGGCCTCTGGCATTGCCAGCTTATCTGAACCTCTCGGGAAAACGGACAGAGGAGAGATCCAAGCTTCATCTCAGCCGGTAGAAATGGATCGGGTACGTGAGCTGCCCGGCCCGTTTATGACTGTGGAAGCGGTACAGGTTCCGCAGGAATTACCCCAGACGCTCGGACCAGTCAAAGCGCCCAAACAATCTGATAGTGCCAACGGAACTAGTCTACAGGAAACCTCCAACATCACCATCCACATACCCTCCTCAGACTTAGGAGAGGGGCGCATTCAGCGGCAAAATGTTTCGCTTGCTACGAGAATCTCCAAGAAACCTGACCAATCGTGTACTCCAGAAAATAGGCGTCGCACTCAAGATCCACATACGCTCACATTCGTTTCCATCCCCGCGGCCTTCGACACAACGATTATTACAGGCAACCACAACTCAGAAGAACCGCATATTCACCGTTCGGACGATGCAATGGCACTGCCGGCAAAAAATCACGATGTCCACGCAGGCGTGATGAACCAACACCCAAAGCAGCAACCCTTAATTCCAACTGAAGCAGATTCGACTGCAATTGGTTCAGCCTATGAGAATGTTTTCAGATCTGAACCTCTATCTCCAGTCTTAGGACCTATCTGCTCACAATCGCCGGCCAACGTCATGCACAATTACGCAGTGCTTCCGCCAATTACTAGTTTTTCACCCACACACGATGCACTTCAATCCTCCGGTTGGATTCCTAGCTCTTCTTTCCAACAACGCATCAGGAATTTATTGGTAAATAGGGAAGATAAAACAGAGATACCTACGCGGACCGGGGTCATTTACCGAGGAGAGTTACGCACTCTAGTTCCTGAGGTAGGGTATCTTCTAGGTGATGCGATCATCAACAAATATCTAAAATGTCTCACTCAGCACACCAACGCTCGAAGGGGAAGTGATATATCGGATAGCTGTAGCAAAATAGCCATGATTGGCAGCAAGGATCCCATTCCACCTGGTCTTCTGAAAAGCCTTGCCGCCTGCTCCGAAATATACATTCCATTCAAAATAGAAAACAACCACTGGATACTCGCCGTGTTATATCCAGGCTCTTTCGGACAACGAGGACGTTCTGAGGTCTATGACAGCCACGGGCACTGGACTAGCAATATCATGACTACGAATTATGTCTCCTACTTCCTGAAATACCGACTAGGTGATGAATACAGCCCTGGGGATTGGACACAGAGCACGCAGCAGCGCAGCCGGCCACAGCGGAGTGGCGCCGATAGTGGCTTGTACGTACTCGCAAACGCGAAATCGATTGCGTTAAATCTAGGAATGATGGACGTGGGCTCCCCACAAAGGATAACCTTGAGATGGCAGTTCGCGAAGGAGCTTTTGACGGAATCCATTGTTGAGGGATTTTGAAGAGATCTCTAGCACCGGAGCTCAAGAAGAGGCAACAGTCACAATTTTTGTAAACAAGGACTTGCACAGCGGCGTAACATATTTTCTACAACTTAGTACTTGACAGACCAGAGACTTATCTTGTACGAGCATGAGGAGACTGATTCTAGGCTCTGGTAGATACGTGCCAGATGAGCACCCTTCCACGTATCGAATGTAAATCTAGCAGCCAGTCTTGCGCCTCGCCATCAGTGAAATAAAAGCCAATTACAAAATCTCCGTCGTCTCGTATAGCCTCAAAAATACGCGAGCATCGCAGCGGTTTTGGGCATCAATATGGACAGGCTGACATTCGTGAGTCGTGCTGGATGTGATATAGCTCTCCTTGGTGATCTTGGCGATGTCCAACTCGTTATTGATGGTTGGGCCGACCACTCGACTGTTAAAGATACTACGACGAAGGTGGTTGCGAAGACAGTATTCTTGCAGAAGGAGGAACTTGTCAAGAAGCAACTGTTTCTGGAGCTCTCCAGAGGTGACATTCAGGGGCTCCCTCCCCGAGCCCTATGGAGCTGAATCGTCGATATGGGATCCATGTTCTGCATGAGGCCAGCCCGAAAGCTTGGAATGCACTCGATCGAACAGACACAACCACTTGAAGCCGCTTGTGTACCGTTGATAATGGCACTGCTCTACGATTCGGAGGCTCCTCTAGTGGTGCAATAACGTGTTCCAAGCCCTCCTGAACCTGCCGTTCCCTTGCATACCCAGACGGTATGTCCGCGCGGTCATGCTCAGAAGTTGATTCGGTGCATCACAGAACGAAGCCATTTTTTCAAGTACTACTGGAGAAGGAGTGGATAACATTTACTTGTAGCTTTAAGACTAAAATGGAGCGCCCCCTACTTCTCCTTTACCAAGCCAATTCTCATCAGGCGCGCTGTGCCTCATACAGATTATGTATGACAGTTCCTTTTTCAATTAGATATCGCATTTGTTCCTCTATTGTAGAAATCAAATTCATTGGGCGCTTTTTCTGGTATTTGAGGATGTCTATGTCGCTCGGGCAAGGCTGATCTGAATTTTGTTCATTCCAGGCAGCTCTGAGTATAGAGAGTACTTTATCAGTCTCCCTTTTGCCGCAGACGCCTTTCGAGATGTTGTCGAGCAAGCGCAGCATTTCATAGGTCGTGGCAAGGTTTTCTTCTGCCTCTCTAATGTCATGTACTATGTCTTTAATGCCTTCGGACGTGACATCTGAAGTGACAATATATCAGTGTGGGTAGATATAGGGTTGGGTTATTATGAGTCATACATTCTGGTATTTGCATGTTGGAAAAAGGTATCGTCAGGCAAGTACAGTTATAAACTTAAATAGAGTTGTAGACTTCAAAGGGAGAAGAAACTGCTAGGATGATGTCGTTGATGATACTCCAAAACTTGCTGTTGTCCAAGATACAAGAGGGGCAAACCAGCGACAACCTTGAAAGTGAGGCGCTCTCAACCATCGGCGCTTTCTGGCTGCAGCTTCGAAATGGTGGTATCGTCGAGCATGTGACAGATATGGAGCAAAAGTGATCAATCTACGCCTTGTTGGCTAAAACCGCGCGAATCTGCAAACCCTAGTCCCCTTGACTCAAAAAACGCGGCGAATCTGCAAACCCCTGTCGAGGGTAGCGCCTCACCGAGCTAAAAACGCGGTGAATCTGCCATCCCTTGTTGACGTAGGCGCCTTGACTTAAAAACGCGGCGAATTTGCAAACCCCTGTCGACCGCGATGCTTTCATTGAGCTAAAAACGCGGCGAATCTGCATACCCTTGTCAGCATGTTGAACACCGAGTTTACAAATCCTGGGCGACGGTATCATGCGGCAATGTAGATCATCACTCGGCAAACCCAAGTACATTGTAATGTTTTGATTTGCGACGGCTGCTTCTGACATGCCGTGATAGTTCGTTGCCAAAACGTACCCATAGGGTCTGTGCATGTATTGCACCACAAAGTGTTACATCAATCACCACAAGTTGTGCGTATGGCTCGTATGAATACTTTATCAACCCTGCATGTCGCCTTTCCTGCACATCTCATGACGAGTCATTTCCAATCACCCACATCAGTATCGATGCGTTCGCCTTTCCTGCACCATACTCCCATTTTCATATGATAGGCAGTCATGCCGCATCCTCCGGCGGCCCTCGGGCCATCGAGTACAATACACTAACCAGTGGAAAGCCAGCATTCCTCGTTGTGGTTTCATTTGCAGACAGTACACTGAGTCCAACATCTCAGGTTGACTATAATGGTATCTGCCTCGGCCATACTTCAGAAGGACTATTGGCCGCTGGGATATCCGATGGATAAACCTTGACTGGCATCGTTGGTTTATGATCCTCAGCCCCTTGACAAGGTTTGATCCATAGGCGCAGCTGTTGGCTGGCGATATATTGCGGCGTTATGGAGCGTTTGCACTGCGCATATCGCGGTCGATTCATGCAATTTCACGGCTGCCTTGATCACGGCAGCTAGCCTTCGCATCAAAACGCATCTCGGGGTCAAGGTCCTATAAAGCAACAGCTGCTACCTTCTCGTCCCAAGCCAACCATCGACTCCAAGAACCCAAATACCATCCTTGACTCGGCAAGCCCTCATCTATTCAAAGTACGTGGAACGGAACATACTCTTGAGATGAAACTGACTGCGCTAGAAACATGGCACAACTCATCCCTTGCGGCAACCCTGGCGGCCCAGCCCCAATCAACAACTGCACCTTCACTTCCTGGGCCGGGGTTATTCAGAAAATCAAAGATTGCGAGTCATCAAGCTGCGAACACTCCGATAATTATGTCCCACCAGAGGAACCAAAGAAAAAGGCAAGTGTAACATAGACGACAGCAATCCACTAACTAGGGGTTGCTTGCCTTAAGACGTTTTACTAATCTTTGGTGTATAGTGAATAACTTCGTTGACAAGACAATTGAAATCGAGGATGAAACGTGTGTTGCTTTTCAGAACATGTTTGTTCACTGCGCTCCTTACCGCCTATATGGCAGACAATGTGATCTACAATTATTCATTCGTTTACTTAACCAATAAAACACTTTGGAATCGATATATTCTTCATTCCACTCTCTCATGATGTGAAACTATTGTGAAGGTGGTTCACCGAAAGACTTCCAATGACCAGGCATCATTGCTTCAGAAATTCGATCCATTGGTTGTGCCATTCAAATGTTCGCTTCATCAACTCTAGTGACCATGGTGATGTGTCTGACCTTGCTACTCATTCTTCATTGCCAGCACCGGCCAGCCAAGTGCATATTTCTTTCAATGACCAGACATCATTGCTCATTTCGGAAATCTGATCCCTCGGGTTGTGCCATTGAAACGTTCGCTTCGTCAAACCTAATGGTGTTCCTTCTGGCAGACAGGAGTCAAAATCAATAATTACTGGCCTATCATCTTCGGTAATCATGATGTTATTCGGGTTGATGTCATTGTGGATGAGGCCGACGGAGTGTATATGATGGATCCCACTCTCAATACCTTCGAGATAATGTTCCACCTTATCTGGGTTTCGGGGACCACTCCTAGAAAAGTCGTCCTTGCTGAGATGGCCTGGGTTTTCTCTTTGGGAAAGAGTTTCCGCGTATCTTGTGAAACAGAGACCCGTAACTCGCCCATTGTGAACCTGGCAGCCATGATACTGTGCGACGTTTGGATGAGGGTATTTCCGTAGAATCTCGCAAGCTCTTATGTCGCTCAAAACAATATCGCAGATATTAAGCCCTTCCCCATAGGACATAAGATCCGGTTGTTTGACATAGTAGCGTTCCAGGGGAGCTTTTGGAGCTAAGGTGAATTCAGGAGAGTAGGGAGGGCAATATGATTCGATTGGAATGAGTGTAATATGCGTAAGTTCGTCCTTGTTGAGCTCAATGTCTAAGTTTGGTCGAAGCCGCGATTTAGATCGCGCTTGGTACGTGTTGTCATCTTCGACATATAGAACTTTCGTATATTTATAACAAAGTACACCATTGTCAGAATCGAAACATTGCGAGACCTTAAGAAGCCTCAGGGCCTTGATAACATGTTGACGTCGCATTGTAACTGGTTCCTGCACATAAGCGTCCTGTCAGATGTGGAATCCAAGATGCACGAGACGACCTAAAAGACTTACCGCTTGGCCACTCTTAAGAGCCTGTCCCTCGATACTCTCGTTGCCCCGAATGCCCAACAACAAACTTGTAGTACCGAAAATGTGAACAAGTAAGCTCGATAGCCACAGCGAACTCCCAGAAATCCAGCGGAAGAGGAAGAACATTGTTACTCGACACCACAACCCCAGGCACTTTTGGGGACCAGATTTGGTCACAGGCGCCGGGCGATTGGGGATTATATGGGGGATGATGTGGGGGAAAACCTGACCAGGGGTTCAGCGTGTCATGGGCGATGCCCCGGTAAACGTATTGTGGGTCATACATCCCGGCCAGCCTATTTGGCATGGCGCTACTTTGACGCTCACCGCAGCATTTCCGAAATCACAACTGTTGCAAGCGAATTAGTCACGTGATCACGCGTGGAGACTGGGGGAGATCAGGCTCCAGTCATAGATCGGCGCGACGCGTAGTTGTACAGTATGTGAGGAACGGCGCTAAGATTGAGGGTGGAGCGCAGATTGGTCTGTCACGTGCCTACTGTCATCTGTACTAGAAGCTCTTGATCGATCTCAGCCCCTGCGACAGTACTACGGAAGTTCCAGAAATACTCGAACTTGCAGACTGGTTGGATATCGGGCTTTTGTCCAACAGTGCCCACTTTAGTGGGTAAGTTCTAAAATAGTCTTGGGGACCGAGCCCCCGCCTCAGCCCCTCTATGGATACCGTCCCCTCCCAGGGACACTAAACTCTCCTACCACATCTGCACCGAGGGTGCTAACCAATAGTTGAGGATGGCTAGGCAGATGTTCTAGAATAGAAAGCTCTCCTGCAATATCCCTCATCGTCTTGGAAGTCCTCATTAGGACCACCGGGTGGTGACCCTCAGTTTAGCCCACTACTGATCTTTGTCATCTTCGAATAGTCGTAGCTTGCGATGAAATGCTAGCGACAATCTACGACTATCTTTTTCTAGTTACTGCTCTCAAAACTAGAGGAGACATCATAAGTCCTTTCCCAACCCTCCAAAGCTCCCACTATAACCGTAAGCCGCCTCGAGACTCTGCCAATAGAGATTTGCCGCATTATTATTAATTTTATCACGCCCTAGCCCGTCAAAGGTTTGTCTTGTGCCAGCAAGTGGCTAAGAGGCATGCTCCGGATTCGACGGGCTCAAGAGTCTCGTGAAGGCAGATGCTCACTATCATGTCGTCTCCTTTACTTACGTAGTCCCGGACTACTGAAGGCTGGTAACTAGTTCTCCTATTATGCTGGATAATTTTCTTGGCTGAAGCTGCTTCTAACCTCGCACAAAAATACCAGATTTCGATCGTTTTAAGTTCGATCTGTAGACACCTGACAGCTACGTGGAAACTGCGAAAGAATTGTATGATGCGGGTGATGGGGCAGATGAAAGCCTTATCGTGGAAAACGGCTTTGACCTTTCAGTTCTACCATCTACACTTATAATGATCCTAGAATATGATTGGACTGGTGGTGAGCATAAAGAGCATTCTGCGACGGTGTTTTGAAAATCGTCTAGCTGTGCCTCTGGACAATGTCGGGGAGGAGGCAGCAGTCACCGTTCTGATCGGGAGGAAGCACTAGAGCGGCATGAAGACGATGGCTCTTCTGGAAGGTCATCCAATCTGTCGAACTGGTCCACCACACGATTTCAATTCCAGTACCGGTGAAGTCCAGGGTTCTAATCGGTTCATCCCCGAATTGCGGAGCTCTAGAGGATGCGATAGACACGGTATTGATGGTCCTGAGGAGGTTCGACCTAGTCGGGAAGAGCTCGGTGTTCATCCAAACGCATCTGGACTCGAGCGCCCTATCGAACGAGCTGAAGATGTGCTCCGTG
Source organism: Pseudogymnoascus sp. WSF 3629 (assembly GCA_001662585.1). Taxonomy (NCBI): domain Eukaryota; kingdom Fungi; phylum Ascomycota; class Leotiomycetes; order Thelebolales; family Thelebolaceae; genus Pseudogymnoascus; species Pseudogymnoascus sp. WSF 3629. The sequence goes on from KV454686.1 coordinate 95,913, forward strand.
ATCTTCCCGTCGAGCCGCAGCACCAGGGTCTGATTGGACGCTTGCTTGATGCTGGGGACTGCTATCGTAAAGTGCATTCCGTTTCTGACCATGTTCAGCTCGCAGTTGCCATCATCATCAGAGAGCATTTCACAGTCCCCAAAGGCCCACTACCAGCGTGCCATAACAAATTATATCTGGCTTGGCGGACTCCAGATATCGGTCAAGATACAGTGCCGGTCTCAGCTGCGAGCAAGATAAGAGAGGCTATTACGAGCAAGATGAACTCTAATATTAGGGCGGAATTAAGGAGGCAGATTGATGGCCGATACGCGAAGAAGGCCGCGCAGTATGATTCTGTCACGGGAACGACCTCATCCATTAATGTTGGTCACATATTGCAACCTCCGGCAAGCATATCCGAGGATGAAGAAGACTATATGTCTGCTCAAGAATACTTACCGAGCGGAACAACTTCACCATCTCCATATCTGAGGAACGTTACTAGCGAAATGGGTAAGTCCTACGATTCCTCGTTTTGTCCTGGTTGACAATGAGACGCTCACACTTAGCCATTGCAGACTCTGACGATGACTTGAGTTGGTATATGTCCAGGGTGGAAAGGCTTAAAATGGTTCGACGATCGATCATAGTTTAAGCCGCAGAAACCACGCAAGCCGCCCAAGCCATCCGGGTGGCAACAATCCAGGCCCGAAAGCAGGCAGTTGCGGACGGGCTGGATGTGTTTTGCGATTCATTCAATTATCTGTGCGCATCGCCTCCTTTCGACATCAACCAGGACGGATTACGATTTGTGTCGGCGATACTAGGATATCTCTGGGTGGTAAAAACACAGTGGGATTTCGACCCCACCATACTCGAAGCAGACGGGAAAGATACATCGAAATCATGCGCCACTAGCGCAAAGAGCGTCTTGTGATTGACGAGACGATTAAACGGGCAGGATGCGTTGCCCGCAGAGCGACAGCTCATCGCGCTTGATTCAAAGGCACTTCTGGTCATAAAGTCTCAAGGCAGTATCCGGAACGGAGGAAGGGCTGCTGCAAGAAGCAACGGAGAAGGGAGTGTACTACACGGCATGGGGAAAAAAGTCGACAGATTGTCCTTGAAATTGAAACTGTAATAGTCCAGTTACTATGATTAGGACCATCGGGTGGTGACCCTCAGATTAGTGCACTACTGCTGAACATCAACATAAGATTATAAACTCATAACATGTAACTTATAACCTAGTATCTATGCTAAAATTTCAATGTTCCCCCTCCGAAAAAGTAGAACTTAACTCGTCGATAGCTAAACTCATCTGTAGCTAGTTAAGCCACATTTTAATGCATCGAAATGTGCCAAAATCAACGCATCCTACTGTTTCACGTTAGCTTCAGCGTCTTCTATTTTCTTGATATTCCCTACCTGGTGAATCTCTTGGCCAATATGAGTGCATGAAATTTCCACACGAGTCTATACTTGATTCGCTGCTGAAATCAAGTTGTTCTCTTCCACGAAGGGGGCGACTGATTGTAAAGCTAGCCATAGTATACAAGGCTATAATGTTCCAGCCGTAGTGCCTCGATAAATCTTTGACCTCAATCATATCTCCTGTACCTAAAGGACGGTTAGGCCCTATATTAAGAAGGATTCGAACATTAAATGGGTACACTAACAGCCTAGCCCTGTCCATTCTTGGATTGTAATAACGGAAGAGTTGACAGCAGTTGTGGTAGCTGAAGAATTCGTTGCAATTGAAGAGTTACTATAAAGCGGTTTGACAGCTGAACCTGTAGCGAGGCAAGTGAAAGCGATAATTGAGTAGATTAGATTCATTGTGTAAATAGAGTGGAAACAAATGGACGGTTAATATCATACGAAACATATAGAGACAACCAAATATTCTTCCTAACTTCTTAACATCGGCCATTTATCCTGCTCTATATATAATGGACATGTGATTTATTATATAGAGACATCTATTTGTCTTAGGGTCCATCCGGTGGTTCGCCCTCAAATTAAGCTACCCCTGTCTTACTAGGCCCCCAAAAAATCATCACAATCCAAACTTACTGTAGATCCATTGTATACGCACGTTGCATTTTGCAACTCTCTCCCCAAATGTGAATTCTCAGCCCTAAGCCGCAGATTTCCCGTTCTTTTGCATCTGCGGCCTTCTTGATCTTTATCCACTCCTCTTCGCACGTAGGTTAAGTATTTGACTCCTAATAATAGGGAGGTCAAGGTACCATATTGGGAAACCAGAGCTGGGGCAAGTAAGCTCCTGGGTCTTTAGGCTTCACGCTCGTTTTGATTTCTGCTGCTGTTGACTGAAGTGCCAGCCGTGTTTGGCCTATAGTTCTGGTTATCTGATCTCGTGCGGCGGTGTTTTGGAGACGTACACTTGCGCAAGGACCACAGATTCAATCAACCCCTGCTTATTCCCAACCATGGGCTCTTCACCAGTACAGAATGAAGACTGGCCTACGACTTCGAAACGCACCTCAGAACGGACGGGTATCCCAAAGTCGACCACATCGTGCAAAGTGTGAAACATGTTGACAAGATTATCGCAACTCTACAAGGCCATTATAATGAAATGGTTGAACCATTGGGGACACAAATTTAGTAGAAGAATGGAACTAGTTAATTCTGCTCGCCGCCTATGCAAGTGAGATTGATACGGCGTCATCTGAAGTGCGTTCATTTTCAGAATCAAGCCTTATATTTGTTGGTGCTGGGATGTCTCTGACGGTCTCCTGCTCCCTCTCGGCTTCGAGAATATTAGCCCATCCTTCGCCTTGCAGCTCGGACACCATAGGGTCAACCTAACCCAGGATGAGGCGCAGTCAACTTTTATCCCAACAGAGTTTCTGGACCTGCCATACAAAGTAGTTTCGTTGTGTGAGGCAGAAAACCAGGTGTACTCATTTCGTATGTAATCTGGATCAAGAAATCTTCGAACTCTTTGGTTATGTCGAATTGTTGGTGGCGGAGCAATATCCCACCCCTCTTCAATCCTGGCTAATGATTCCGCCGTCCGAACCTGTTGCAGCAAGGTCCAAACGCCTTGGATATAACTTTGTCACCGAGGACGAATAGAGGGATCGACTTTGACGCCAGACATTTGATTCAACGAACCGACGTCTGCGGCCATCTGTGTTGGTACAAGGCAGCAGCTGTGGGTAGACGAATATAAATGCCATGAGTCAAACAATGGGGCGACAAATTGAGGGGTATCATCGGATGCACCCATTCACCAAGTTCGTAACCATCCCTCACCCAATGATCCCTGACTAACCCCTTTATCGTTACTAGAAAATAGAGAGAAATGGTAATGTCATGGGCAAAGATAGCCGGTAGTCTAATTTGATGGCGGCCACCGGGTGAGCCTATAGATGGCTCCTCGGATGAAGGACGTATATAAACAGCGATGCTGGAGAAACAAACAATTCTAATCCGATGTAGGCCCTGGTTAGTTAAGTTACTTCCACGATGAGGGTGTATCTAACCTACTTCATCGCTTGTGCTTGCCTCGCTAGAGGTTCTACTATTCACCCCCTCTATAACAACTCTTCGGCTGCTGCGAAGGTTGCTGCGAATGCTTCATCTGCCACACACTCCTCGGTGGGCATTAACTCCACTTATCTTGAAATGCAACTATGGACGGAACCCGGCTGTAAGCGAAATCTATGATGCCCTGCATAGTGCCTAACCGTTCTGAAGGTACAGGAGCTACGAATACATACACAAATATAACATCGAGATATAGCACATCGGATATCAACTACTCCCGTAAACCTTATCTCAGCTTTAAAATCAATCGCCCTCTTCGCGGAAGAGAACAACTTGACCTCAGCACCAATGTTGGTGGGGGCCCACTCAATAATTCGACAAACTGGTGCGAGGTCTTCTTGCACTCATATTGGCCGTGGACTTCACCAGGTAAGGCAAGTGAAGAACATACAGACCTTCATGTTAATACAAAGACAGTGGGATGTGTTGATTTTAGTACATTTCGTTGCGTTCGGATCTGGCTCAACTAAAATTTAGTCACCACACACGTGAAAGATAAAGATGAACCATCGGAATCTTGCTGGAGGATTTGGGTGGGCTCAGCCGCAAGCTGGCCGCGATTCAGTACGGTCGGGGATTGCCACACAAATTAGCTGGCGATCCCAGAGGCGAACGGAATTATCACCTAGAGCACTAAGTGATTCTGGAGGCGGATATAACCAACGGCACAGTATATAGACACGGTATATAGATCATATAAATCAATTCTACTATTCAACTGTCTACTGTCAGAATCCCACCTGCCGATGCCAGCTACCCAACCGTTTCGAGGTATATCTAGCAGCTTTTCAAACGAGACGTCATAGAAGCCCTGATACTGCAACTCTTCTTGTTCCGGCAGAGGGGAGGAATCAAAGCGTCATAACGATTGCGAACGTCTGCCTATGGATAGAGGGGAAAGGCAAAGACAAGCGCCTGTTCGCCCCTGAACTCGGCGGCTCATACGAGGTGTTTAATAAGAGACCACTACCGGAGGAGATAGCATTGTACTGTACGCAGGATGTGAAATTGATGCCAAGGCTGTGGAAACTTTACTTCGACAAGCTTTCTCCAACCTGGGCAAAGAAAGTGGAGATTGCGACGAAGGACAGAATCGCCTTGTCACATACGGCGGGGTACGATGGAAAAGGGTCGAACAGGACTTTAGGGCCATGGTAATATCGCTGTTTGCTGGTTGTGGCTGCATCTCCATAAACTGGTTGAAGGCTGTTTAATTTGGGAGTTTGTTCTTGTGCCTTTGTTATTTTTACTTGGTTTTGTGCAGTTTGTGCAGTTGAGGCAGTTGAGGCAGTTGAGGCAGTTGAGGCAGTTGAGGCAGTTGAGGCAGTTCAGGAAATTGGTGTAGTTAGGTGTTGTTAAAAGTACTGTCGCAACTAAAACCACTCGAGACCTGCCAACTTCATCAAAATACCAAATCAATTACCTCTCTACTTAGCACTACTGCGTAAAGAATTTCTGTAAATTCTATATAAAGTTCCTCTATACCGCCCATCCGTCATCTTCTGCTCCTCTTCGTTTTGCTCTCATCGTAGACTCCCGACTTATTGTCCGATCTAGTCCTTCCGCATCTCTCTCAGCTACGGACTGCTTCATAGCAGGTTCAAGGTGTTTCCGAACTCTGTGCCGGTCCATGATGGCGCTCTCAACTTTGCTATCGCCCATGTAGTATTTTCTTGTGAATGTCTTAGGATTCTTCTGGCCAGGGCGGCTATGACGGGCGAAGTACTGCATCTCATCCAACGAAGAGTATTGAGGTTCGAAAAGCGTCGCGTGGACAGCCTCTGTGAGTGTGAGGCCAGTTTTTAACACTGATACTGCTCCAATCAAGTATTGAGGGATATAGTCGGGATACTGAAGCTTCTCAGTGTCACTCTCTGAAGGCATCCGCATAAAGGCATCTAAGATGCGCTGCTTGGCTTTGGCTTGTGTTCTTTGGTGCACGAAGCCGATGAGATTTTGTGGTATACCCATAACCACTCGGAGAAGCTATAAGATTATTAGAATATCATGACATTGGATAGTATTATTTGCTGGTACTTACTGCATATATGATAACGGTGCATTCCACAAAGTAGGATGATAGTATATGTCTCACCGGCCGACCATTCACATCTTGATCTTCTCCGGTTTTGACAAGGAATCTCCTCAGTGCCTGTAGCTTCGCACTAGATTCGTAAAGACGCTCAATTTGCAGAAAATAAGGTGACTTTTCGACATTATCCCACCAGCCATATGCGTCAAAATCAGCCTGGCTGAGACGAAGCACTCCGGGTCCTCCCCAATCTCTTCGAAGCTGCCCAAGAGCAGGCACGCTGACGATGTGACGTAACTGATGAGTCCGGCTTGCTCCATACTTGAGTGGTTCTGGTTTCTTGCCCTTCCTACCCTTGTCAATCCATGCTTGAGTCCGCTTCCAGTCCTCCTCATTAAACCTTTCCCTTTCATTGTTTTCATACGCCTTTACATAGCTCTTCCACTCTGGCAGTTGCTCAAGACTTACTTCAAAATGCACATTTGGTGGGATCTCACAACAGACCTTCTCATTGAACCACATAGTAGTGTGGTCACGAGCGATAAACAGCTCGTTCACGAAATCAG
>KV454687.1:0-99666 GCA_001662585.1 Pseudogymnoascus sp. WSF 3629
GNCTTAGGGCTAGCAAGTATTTGCATAAGAGATGAGTTCGCTTTGGCAATAGATACTAGTTTCAGTTATAGACACGTATATTGCACCGGGACCTTGGGAATCCATACAAACTGTGCGACAGACGTGTGCTGATAGAAGCACGTGACCACGCGCGACGACTCGTGCCGTAGAAAATATGATCTTATTGTTGGAGGAAGGACCGGAATACGGGGACCACACACGAATTGTACGGTGTCCACGGTGACCGGAACTCTTCACTTTGGCGCAACAGAACAGAAGGCTTCAAACAGTAGAACGCGGTAAATACAGTATATAGATCAATTGAATTACAACCTAATCTACGGGCCTACGTACGATATTTGTAGTCCTGGGGGAAACCCCCAAAACCCTGACAAGTTGGGCTTTCCGAGCTGAGTTGGGCTTTGGACCAGTGTCTCACCCGCAGACCAACTGGGAGCTGGACGGTCCCACGGGGATAACCCGTCATTTTGGGCGTAAAAACCGACCGTATCCCACGGGGATGTCCGTTTCCCCCAACAACGTGGTGACACATTTGGAGGTCACGTGGGGGGCACTCCTTATCACAGCCAAAAGTGCGAATCTTGATAAGGATGTTCTGGTATTATATAGAAAGGTGGTGTGCCTGTGAACATACATACAGGTGCGGAAGCAGCCGTCCTTCCCCATATTTTGAGATGCGACTACCTCGATCACCTCGGCCACCTAAAAAGTGGGTCCGTTTTTGACGTTACGCTTCACCGCGACATTGGTATTGCGGCTCTCAGAGGAACCCTTGCCTAAACAGGGTCCTGGCAGTATTAGGTAAAAAAGGATGCGGGGATAGCACAAGATACTTTATGGTCGGCAATTGAGCTAGGAATATGAGCGCTTGAGAGAATAGGCTCCCGCCAAGCTCAAAGGATTAGTTGTCTCTTTCGGTCTTCTGATCCCAATATTCCAAGAGTTTCCCACCCCCTACAACAAATGGCCCCCAATGCCCAGTCTTGCCCAGCCTAAAACAAACGCTAACTTCCCCATAGCCAACCACTGTAGCATCTTGAAATTAATATACTTAGGTTAACTCCGTTACCTATCCATGGACGCAACGGGATAAAGGTGGGGTGATCCCCTCAAACTTTGTGGGACTTTAGATAGCATATCACGTCAGAGCAGTCGATCTTCAAGGACGGCTTACAGCTTTGTAAAGATGAGGCCCCCCGGCTTTCTCGTCAACGTGTCCATCGTGACCCTCGCAGCGGCGCTCATCCCTATGGTGTGTGCCCCTTGTTTACCCCATTTCCATTTCCGCCACTAAATTATGGATACGCAGATTCAGAGGATTGTGGTTATGCTCGAAGCGTACAGTACAGTAATGAAATTATACATGCGGACGTCTTTGTCCGCTGCGCAGAAACCACCTACAAGTGCAATAGCACGATCCACGGCGGAGAAAGGTTCAAAATCAATAGCACAAATGAAGTTGTTCCTGCCGATTGCGAAAAAGACTTATCCAGCATACAGACCTCAGCCGGCTACAGTGGGCCGCTGGCGATGCCTGGTTTAACCGAACTAAGATCGATTAGTATCCAGGGTGGCTATGTGAAAGAAAGATCGACCGGCGAATATACAATAGAATCCACCAAAATTACCACCATTGATCTACCAGATCTTGTTAATATCACCAGGTGGGGGTTCGTGATCGACAATACAGTTTCGATCTCAAGATTGAACGTACCGAAGCTCAAACATGTCGCGTCCATCCTACAACTCAACTTTACAGGAGGGCCAGCTCTGAATTTGTCTTTTCCGAGTCTGATCGATGTCGGTAACGGCATCGATCTTCATGGCGAAATCGACGCGTGAGTGCCATCTATACCCCCCTCGCCATCGAGCAAGTGATACTAATCCCATATTCCAGTCTTGATCTTCCCACTCTAAACAGTACGGGTTTTTCGGTTACTATCAGGGCGTGAGTGCCATCTATACCCCCCTCGATATCGAGCTGATGATACTAATCCGACATTCCAGTTCTGATCCCCCGGATATGAACAGAACGGCCTATTCAATTAGTGTCAACTCGACTGGAAATCTCGATTGCAATGCTTTTGCAGCCAGCGTTGTGAACTCGACTGACTACAATAGTCTTGGTGTAACGTGTAATTCAAAGAAGGGAAACGTCACCCTCAAGCAAGTGAAGCCGCCCGAGGACATTAGTGTTGCATCCAAGATTCGCGGGGACTTCCTGGGTTCGGTAGCTCTTCTAGCATTTATGTTTGCGCTGTAGCGAAGACGAAATCCCAACAGATAAAAGCGGAAAAAATGACCAAAGAACATACAACAGTGTAATTTTCTATATTGTTATATTATGTGTGTCCACATTTTACAATCTTATCTACCCCTACTCTTTCCACCCCTTAAATTGGAAAGACTCCCTATATCTATACCTGATATGCTTTGGGGGCCTTTGGTAGTCCCGTTGAGCTCATTGCATCATATATCTCCTTGTCCGCACCCTTCTCAAGAGGCAGTAGCGATGACCGCACAGTAGCATGCTCCAGAATACCACGAGCAATTAACGAGTGCTTTAATGCTACAGTGCCCTCCATATGCGAACCACGGTGGTAGACAGCTCTGGTTAACGGTAAAAGGCGGTCGTGGACTTCGCGGGCCTTCTTGTAATCTTTCGCTTTGCCAGCTGCAATCATTTCAAGTAGAGGCTCTGGGGCAATAGTGCCGTAGCCAACGAGGAAACCATCCACGTCAAAGGCAGTATGGAGGAGATATTCGTCGTGGCAAGAGAGGATCTGGAGTTCCGGACGCTCCCGACGGATGATAGGGATCTCGACATCCCAGCGGCGCATGTTGCGGACACCGTTCTTCATGGCAAACACACCTGGCTGTGCACTGATATCGAGCAGGGTCTGAAGGCTATAAGTTGCCTTCGTGACGTCCGGATATTGAAATAGAATCAAGGGAAGTCCGCTCTCCTCATAAACGACCTTATAGCGGTCCTGTGGCGCGCCTTCCTGGTAACCAAAGCGTAGCCAGCCATGGGATGGGTAGAGGAGACCAGCTGCGGCGCCGGCGGCTTTGGCACGCTGAGCCTCAAGAGCCGCTACCTTGGTCCCCTCGGCTGTGATTCCCGCAATGACGGGAACACGGCCATTTGTTGACTTGACAAAGGTGCGAATCACATCCGCTTGCTCATCTTGAGTTAAAAAGGTGCCTTCGCCGGCGTGGCCAAGGACGACCAAGCCCTTGACGCCCTCAATGCTGCCTAGCCAGGAGCCAATGCGCTGGATGGCGGGGTAATCGATGTCTCCATTGGGTGTGAATGGAGTAACTGGAGCAGGGGTGAGACCACGAAGATCCAAAGCTGCTGTAGTAGATGCTGAACCCATGTTGATCGTTGTCGTTTTGACAGGAGGTGATGGTGCGTATGAGAGATGATTGAAGAAGACGTCTATGTCGTTAATTTCGATTCTTGCTCGGTTGATGTAGATGATAGATGTGAGTTAATGGAATAAGATGAGTCCAGCATCGGCGCGACATGTCCTTATATAAAGATATTGTACAGTACAATCTAGCTATGATGGTTCGAGATGAGTGGGGCGAACCTCTTTCATAGCTTGTCACATACAATATTAACTGATGGTTTTGGTGAATGTGTGAGCTTTCGGACGACTGCCGTCCATCGAACGGACAAACAAAACTGCGACATGATACCTTCTTGTTATCATATTACTCGGCGGGCCGGATAATGACATGTGCAGATGCTGTGGACCTCATCAAACCTCTACGAAACTACAAGTGGCGCCCGGACAAACGTTTGTGCTAGCCGCCCCTCAACACGGCATCTATCCGAGCAACTCTGGTATTCTCACTCTGCTCCACTATTTCCCCAACTTCTCCAGGTTCGGAGTCTGGGGAATTACGGGGTACTCGCAACAAGCAGGGAGGTAAGACGCCCTATCTGGTTGTGTACAAGAAGTAGAGATGCCCTCTTAAGAGTTATCCTTTTCCCTTTAATATTTCTAGAGTTTCTCGTCAGAAATTTACTCTACCTTGCTCAATGGGCATTGATTCACTCGAAACATTTCTTACAATTTCGAAGCTCTACGCTGATAATGTCAGTCAAGGCGGAGAAAGAAGCTGCAACTGCAACGCACATGGAGGAAACTGCCATGAACAACGATGAGAAAAACAAACGAAGTGATTATTCTGGAGCCGTTCAGAAGACAGACGCTGCAGAGATTGCCCTTGTTCGCAAGCTGGACATGCGAATCATGCCCGCTCTATTCTGCATGTACTTTTTGTAAGTTCACCACAAACTATAACATTCCTAAAGATAGGAAGCCAATGCATTCCAACTAGGAACAAACTTGATCAAAATGCTCTTGCCAATGCGAAGTTAAATACTCTCGAAAAAGATCTCAAGTTACATGGCACACAGTACAATACTGCCATTAGTATCCTCTATGTTGGCTACCTGTTCATGCAAATCCCTTCCAACATGTTATTGTCATCCCGCAAGGTCCGGCCATCGGTGTATATGGGCGTCTGCATGATGATCTGGGCAGCAGTCGCAGCAGCCACTGCGGGAGTTCAAAATTACATAGGCCTTGTTCTTGTTCGTTTCTTCCTTGGTAAGCTATTCCCGCAATGTTTTTTTGTTGCTTTGATGCCACTTATAGGCCGTAGGACTAACATAGAATATAGGTGCCGTTGAAGCTCCCTTCTACCCCGGAGCTCTTTACATACTTTCCCTCTTTTACACCCGCAAAGAGATCGCCACCCGCGTTTCCATACTCTACGCCGGGAACATTGTCGCCGTCGCCTTCGCAGGCCTTATTGCCGCAGCAACGTTCAGCACTCTTGATGGCGCCCACGGTCTTGCTGGATGGCGGTGGCTCTTTATTATCGAGGGCGCCGTAACCTTCGGCGTCGCTTTTTTTACAATATACATGCTTCCGGACTACCCGAATAATACTCGATGGTTGACAGTCGAAGAGCGCGAGCTTGCCGAAAGCAGAATTCGCAAGGATACCGCCGGTCTGGAGGAGAGCAAGGGAGTCCGCGCGGGCTTTTTCGAGGCGATTCGAGACCCTAGGATTTACCTTTTTGCCTTCATGCAGAATATGCATCTCAGCGCTACATCCTTCAACCAGTTCTTTCCGTCGGTTGTCAAGGCTCTCAAATATAACCCCATCATCACTCTGCTCCTCACGTCCCCACCCACTATTTTTGCTGGGGCGTTTGGGATTTTCGTCGGCTGGTCGTCTGGTCGCTACAATGAGCGCACCTGGCACATCACCATTTGCATGGGGGTTGCCATGGTTGGCTTCATCATAAGCTGTGTTACACTCAATGTGGCGGCACGCTATATCGCATGTTTTCTCTTTGCTTCGGGCGTATACAGTGTCAACTCTATTATCTTAGGCTGGGTCTCTGCGACGCTAGGCCAGACACCCGAGAAGAAAGCTGTGTCACTATCTTTGGTGAACGTGGTGTCAATGGCATCCTTCATATACACACCTTATCTGTATCCTAATAGCGATGCGCCAAAATACGTCACCGCCATGACGAGCAACGCCTGCTTCTCATTTATGACAATCGCCGCGGCTTGGGGCATGAAGATCTGGCTTGGGCGCATAAATAAGAAGCTTAAGGAGCAGGATCCATATAGCACCATCTTTTACGCCTACTAAGTTGTCATGAAAGACGGCATGCGGAGTCAATGGTATATACATAATTTGTTTTAATCTATGCAACTTACTCTTGACTTGCGCAGTAACCCATGGTGTCTAAAGTTATCTACTTGAGTTATTATTCACTCCATAACGCCACACAGCCCTGCCCCATCCATTTAAATTACTCATTCTCTTACCAAAGCAGCTAATTCATTTCGCTATACATTGTGCTTAAGTATTATCGCCCAGGCCTCTCCACTGATCGCCATTAAGCCAAAACGGGGTATCTAGCCCGTAAAACAGCTCTACTCCGTCCTGATTTGGCATTTGTAAATCCACTCCCAACTCCCCTCCCATCCTATACACATATCCATTCCCCTCAGCGTCTCTAAAACTCGGCATAAGATCAGAGAGCTCTGAGAACATCCGGTTATGGGAGTTCATGGGAGACTGCGGCACGCCAGAGAAGTTCACCGAAGACGATCGGTTTGTGGACGGGGGTTCGGAACCTTCTTGGATACTCGACATGTTCTGGTTGCTCTCCATATCGTGACGTGGAGGTAGCATGCCGTGATTACCACAGGAAAGGTGCGATCCAGCGCCAGAAGTTTCCGGATTCTGCCATCTGGTTGAGTTGCTGATGCCAACGCTAAAGTCGTTGCCGCTATTAGATTGAGGAGGGATGGAACCCGAGGGTGTGCGGAGGAGATTTCCGTTCTGATCATTTTTAGACGAGTGGCTGCTGCGAGTATATGTTTCTTTCGAGTGTATTCTCTGGTCAATAAGTTGTGCGCGCAAGTCTCGGATTGCTACAGCACATGCATTAGGCCATATGCTCCCTCGTAGTGCAAGGTGTTCTAGAACCTTGAGGGCCCTGTCTACGAGTCTATATACAGTTAGAGATTTTTGATTGTGATGCAATGGCGAAGATTAAACAAAGCATACCGAATTGCTACAATTTGGGGAACCTGGCCTTCCTTTGCTGCGTATACCATAAAAAATGCGCTCATCCATACAGCCCATGTAAATGATGGCCATAGGAGGCCACAGCTTCCGGAAACTTCGTGTGTTGTAGAGAAGCCAACATTCTGAGGACCCAATGCCTTGTGCAAGGTGCTAATAATACATCTTGCCGCTGTAATACAGTTTTGTAGCGCCGCATCATAAACTGAACCCTTTTTTGATGTCGCCACAGTGTACTTGTTGAGAGCGATGATTGACTCATATCTGAGAACAACAAGAGTCACTTGATGGTATTGGCTTATTCGTAGTGACTCATGGCTACTCGATTCAAGGTATTCATCAACTTCATTCCACCATTTACTAAGCTTCGCGTCGATGACTGTCGCATCATCGACTTCAGTCTGCTTGTACAAGACCGATTTGTTGCGCAGTTCCGTAATCGATCCTCTGATCTCAGCATGTCTTGCAAGAAATCCAAACAAGTCCAGTTGCCCATCAGTAGCTGTAGAGGTTAGCTGGTAGAACAGGATAAGGGAAGTAGGGGCGAACCTGGTTGTGACTGGGCCTCGTCTAGGTGACGTTCTAAGGTAGGAAAACAAGCCTCAATGTCTATATCTCGAATAGCGAGTGGAACACCAAGCCGGATAGAGATATAACGATCAATACAATAGATTGACCAAAATAATCGCTGCCTCAGCTGTGCTTCTTTTCTCGGAAAGGCTGAGAATTTCATTGGGCAGCGATGAAGCCCCAAATGGAAAGCCATGCGGACTGCAAGGCCTTGCAGACGAGAAGCTGCATTATATCGCAGCATAGAAATGAAGAGCAGTTGCACACTAACGATTGCTTGCAATGCAACAATCGAACTCTCGTCTGTCAGCATGCATTGAACGCTCTGGATAGCATCATTGAGGGAAGCAAAAACCAGTTGTGATGGCACAGGCGGCATCGTTGTCGCCGTTTGCCTCCTATCTATAAGTGACACTGACATGATGGATCGAAGGATTGTAAGCTTGTGCTTTAATGAATCCGTAGAGTCTGATACTCCATGGTCTATCACATGACCGAAATGTTCGAGAACAGAGGGGGCGTGGAGGAAGGGATACGCTGGATGCCAGTTATCAAAGTAGCTACACGTCCAGGAAAGAAGATCTTCAAACGTGAAGGTATCGCCCCCGTCTTCAGCAGGCACAGTTAGGATCTCGCCAGGCAACCACAGGCTCTTGGATGCACTCATTAAAGACCCAGTTAGAGGCTGGTCATCCATCCCCGGGACGGCATCACTGTCCGGTGTTTGGGTCTGCACATTTACATGCTGTGGCCCACCTGGCCTAGGCGTCCCGTCCAGAGACTGGGCATGCGGTGCGTCTCGTGTACTAGCAAAATCCGAGGCGACTTCTCTTGGGCTTGTTTGCAACACGCCTACCTCTCGGAGCTGCTGGCCCATAGTCTGCAAAAATACCCTTCTCCTTTTGGCGGAAGGTTCAACTGTCGTATTTCTGTCGTCCGTGATTCCAACATCCTCTGACTGGTCTTCCCGCATCAGGCGATTGTTGGGGGAGTGTTCCGGCGCCATGATGCTCCCTCGTCTCTCTGGCTTCTTGCTGGTGGGATAGATCAGCAGGCGCTGTTTTATTATGTTAACATCTTGCCGACCAAACTTCTAAGGAGGTTAAAGGCAAAGTTGGATGACCGACACCCTCGAGGAATTGGTGAACGTGTGTGTGTCAATAGTTGAGGCCTAAAGACTTGCCATTGAAGCCAATCTCAGCCAACGACGTACTTAACATGGTCCCAAAAGCCTTTCCCCGCATGGGACCTACGCTAATCCAATAGTTACAGCAATGTATGGAGATGGCCCGCGAACTAGTGGCATTTTCTTGCACCATGGTCATTGAAGTCATGTGGGTACTCCTCACCAAGCGGCCCAGTTTCCCACCGATAATTTACCAGCGATGGAAAATGCCGACTTCAAGGTCTACCACTCGGACTTTTCCGTGTGCTCGGATGCAGGGTAACAGGAATTCATTGTTTCCATTTTTCACAGCTAACTGAAGTTGACGGAGAGACAATGACGATGTTTTTTGTTCATGGAGCTTTTTGTGGGGCGTCAAGTACCCCTGTTACCCCAGGACGTTCGTTACCCCGCACAGGAGTCTCCGGACTATAATTGTCCATCCTGCATGAGAACAAGATACTGCCAGTCGTAACTATGGTGAGTTTGTTAATGAGCGCACATGAACCAATGCTCATGCTAAATTAGGAAAGCCAACTAAACCCTATCGCCTGTGAGCTCTGCCGGACGAAGAAATGCAAGGTGAGATTTAACCGACAAAAAGCTAGAAACTATGCTAACTATGAGATTCGACGGATAGTGTGATCGGAAGATGTGAGAAGACTTCACATTACATCGTTATTAAATTTAATTGGGCCATGTCTAATGTCTCAGACCAACCTGCTCGTCGTGTAGTTCTGTAGGGACTACTTGCCAATATCCACAAAGCAACAAGAGGTCAGTAGATTTGTTTTTAATGCTGTCTGCTTACTGATGGTTTGATATTCAATAGGGGCATTCCATCAGGATATATCTCTAGCCTGGAGGAAAGGCTTATAGAAACCGAGATCGCCCTCTTCGAGGCGTTGTCATTCATCAATACCCATTTTCACCAAGGTGGCAATACACAATTTGAACCATCTCAATACCATGATGCATTCACAAATCATAGCACGGCACTTTCCAAACAAGCTAAAGTGGAGGAATGGAGGCGCCTTCCGTTAATGTTTGAAGACCAGCAGAAGGCATGGTTACAAGAGAAAATTCATGTCGCAAGCAGAACGGACTATCGGAATGATTCTATCTCAGAGTCGCCGGGATCTCAGCAAACAGAACGCCCGTGGCCGGGATCACCTCCTCCTCGTTTTGCTCGGCATAATGAAGAGCAGCTTGTTCCACAAAGGCAGTCCCTAATCCATAGTGAAAACGCACAAGATAACCAGGAGCTGATTCAAGCCGACTATCAGCCAGTGATACACGACCATGAAAGCTTGCAAGTCAACCCTAATTATACGTCGGCAACCGTTGAAACGCCCGAAAGGCCTACAGTAGTGAATACCTGGGCGAATAGATCGGCACAGCAACCTACGGGTGAAGAGGCCCGAATCACAGCTAGAGAAGGAGCCGGGAGAGTGTATGATTCGTATCTTGGGGAAGCCAATTTGCAGTTTTTGGATGACCAGCGGCGCTCTCCTAGGTTGCAAACAGCAACCGAGCAAGTTCCAATGGTATTAAACGTTCCATCGTCATCGCATGGTCGGCAGAGCTCAGTCTCCAGTGGGTTGAGTCGCCATTCTCTAGAGGCAAGAAAGGTTTCTTCGAAACAGTGGCAAAGATACTTCTAGAAAACCATGATATTACATCGTCGTTGCTGCAGCTCCCCTCCGAAACAAATGTTCATAGGTACCCGCTTCTCTTGAGTCTATGAAAGCTCATGTCTAGGTAGTAGGTATAGTATACACCAATATATTTTACGATAATGGCGATGGTGGTGGTAGTCACAGAGCACATCGAATAGAAACAATAGCACGGAAGCATACGCCATAACTCCAATCATTGACATAAACACAGCACAACATAACCCTAACAAACCCCACGACAAAAAGGTTGCATGAATAAGAAACCACCAAGAAATCTACTTCTCCACGCCCTCCTACTCCCCCCTCCCCTTGCCCAGCCCACCGTCAATCATCAGCGCCAACAACTCCGACGCCGATACCGGTACAGCGCACCAAACCACCCACGAAAAGCCTTGTCATCAGATAGAAGAGAATATATCCTTGAATCCCCCGTAGTCATTCCCTTCGTTGAACGTCATCACCACCAACTCCCACCCCATCCCAGACCCAGCAAACGTGAAGAAGAGGAAAGCAACACCCCGCACAAACACCACCAACACCAACGCCTTCCTCCCACAAGACCAGTATCCATCCACTAGACCATCTCCAACCTTCCCTCCTCCTCCAACCGCTTAATCAACTCCCTCTCCCTCGGACTCCTGGGGCTCGCGTCAATCCCCAACAGATCACTAATGCTGGACCTCCTCTTCTCTGACGTCTCCCGAACCTCCCCCTCAGGGCTACCGCACGGTGTAGGCGGCGCGCACCATCCACCCCTACGCCACACTTCCTCGAGCAGCGCGGGCGGCGCCTGAGCGCCGTACTCGGCCGCGATGGCGTACCAGAAGGCCGCGCGATGGTTGTCATAGATGCGGCGCAGACGTTCTTTGTCGATGTCATTCGGTGTCATGGCGGAGGCGGCGACGGAGCAGTTGAGGCGGAGTGCGGCCTGGGGTGGGGGTGCGTGCTGGGTGAGTAGTGTGGTGGTCGCCGGGGATGGTTTGGGGAGGATGGCGACGGGTGGGAGGAGACGGGGAAGGGTGATGAGTGGTGTGGTTGGGGTGGGGGATGTAGAGTATGATGGAGGCGAGATGGGGCGTTCGTGGATCGGGGAGGGGATTGTTGGGGGTGGTGGGGAGAGACAGGCTGTCGAGGCTGCGGAGGACATGGAGGCTGTGCGCTTGCGGCGGTTGGAGCCGTGCGAGAGCTGGTGGTAGTGCAGGCGGCAGGCGAGCTCGGTCTTCTTGAGGTGCGCGGCGATGTGCTTATAGGGCATCTTTTGGAGGCGCGTTTGGAGGAGATAGACTTCCTGCAATTGAACGGTTAGTGGGTGGTATTGTGAAAATTGGGTGGTGGTGAAAACGAACTTCTTCTTCACTCCATGCGCGGCCGCCGCCGGTGGAGGCGGGTTTCGTGCGGTTTTTGGTTACGCCATATTCATGACGGTCGAGAAAGTCGGAGGGAGGGGTCGTGCGTAGGCTGGATGCCATGTGCATCGAGGTGTTCATCAGAGTTGGAGACATGATGGCCGTTGATGGTGTGGTCGTTTGATAGTTATACTCTGTGGTGTAGATGACAAAGATATGTAGATAAGTAGATGAGAGGTTTCCCAAAAAACGGGGAGATGAAGAATCGAAAGTTATAAAATGGAACAGGCCGAGCTGTTGAAGAATGTAAATTGTAGATTTGAAGATAGACTTCGCCGGAAGTTATATCTGAGGATGGTGGGTTGTAAAAGTAAATAAAGCACACCGATAAAATATTAAATGTAAAGAACGTAAGCAGCCAAGCCAGTTGGGCAATAAAGAGAGTACGAAATGAGACTGCTAAGGAGAGTAGTCAACAGGTTGTAGAGGCAAGAAACAAGAGAAAGGATCCTGAATCGGGGAGAAGACGAAGCTATATAGATGCACGTTCCTACCGTCTACCCTCGACGGGGCCCCGGTCCGTGCAGCTACACGATCTGCTCTAGTCATCCGCATAGCGAGGATTAGGATGGTAAAACTTGGAGGCAAAGATCAGTTTCTAATCATGCATGGGCTTGAAGCATAATCCATGTGGGATTTATCAGGCCAGAACGAGCGGCCTACGGTGTTTCCGGGGCCGTGCGGGCGTTTGCTGGCGAGTGTGGCTTTCGTCATATGCGTGTTTGGTGTTTGAGGGCGAGTATCGTTGATGTTACAAGTGTGTTCAGAATCCGCACCCCGGTCTTCACGAGCCACAGAATGTCATCGGATTAAACGCCGGCGGTGGGGCCTGTCTGAAGATTCGCAAAATGTGAGATGTTCTCATTGCGGCTCCATGGATCAAGTACTCTATCACAGACGATCTGATCTTCTTCGATTGATGCTATAATCGGAATCATGGGATATGACAAAAGGCGTCTTTCTTTGAGCTCGACCCCGCCGAGCATTTTGAGGCGCGATGTTGAAACTCGGTTGTTAGAGTTGGCATCAGAATTGGTACCTGCCACCCTAGACAAGAAACATCTGGGCACGGGCTCAGGGTTGACCAACCGCCCACTGATAGAACGAAAAGAGCGAAAAGACCCCCGAGGTTAAAAGAGCCCTACAGGTGTCAATTCTGTACTTAGGGGCTATTATGATTGATCAATGGACCGTGTGAACTTCCTGTACAGATCGAGCTTGAATCGTCTTGTTTACACCCCAATCGCGAACTAATCCGACCATACTGAAGATAATCCTGTAGGCTCCCCCAAAACATTCGGGCCACGTCTATTCCGTGATGCATCATTCTTGCTGTAGAGCCTGTCCTTAGCAACACCCGAGTCCTCATATCATCAGCTTCATAACCGCTGCTGGCTGATTGAGAGGGTAATAGCCGGCGTCACGCGCCAGCGATGCATTCAGTCAGAAATTTAATGAGTATCCTGCGATCCTCTCTCTTCCTGTCGACTGGAGCGGTTGAGTAGGCAACAAGATGAGAAGAGTCCGGAAGGATAGCTGCCCGGCAGCTTCGGCGTGCCAGCTAACCTTTGGCTTCTGACAAATTTCGTCCCAAGTTTCCCAAAGGGTGCACCCAGCTTCGCGCCCATTTGCGCCCATTTAACCGTCCGTTCTTGGCTTCCACAACGCACAGAAGCCCAGAACGTGGCATTGAGGAGTACAGCAGCGGTGAACAGGCGGGTCTGGGTGGTCGACCGTTGCACCTTGGTGGTTGTCAAACTCTCAACGTCGCTACCGAGCGAACCTGAGACAGCATTTTTGTCTCACCACCCGCTTAGAGGCCGCCGTTTATGGACCCGCATGCGCATGGTTCCGGGGTTGCGGGCGCGAAAAAAAAAGGGTCCATATCTCTTTTCGTATTTTCTCTCCCTTTCTGCGATAACAGACTGGTAATTTTATTTGTTTTCTCTTCGGGATAAAGGATAAGTTCGACACTGATGCACATTTAGTATTATACGGGGTATCGTGTAGGGCAGAATATCAGATGAATTAGTCGGCTTCGACCTGGGAAGGCGGCGATCCATTCTGGCTCAATAGGATGTATTACCCATCAGTCATGCGTAAGTTTGCATTAATGATGGCTTCCCGTATAATCGTATTGGGAATTGTTCGTCGCGTCTAGTTTCAGTTTCCGATGGTCGTGATGTTCGTATTGTGTGTAGAAACTCCCGAAACTGCCCGTACCCGTACCCGTACCTCAACGAGAGCATTTGCGGACTCTTGCCACGGAATTGGTAAAGAAGTTACTGTACGCGTACAGCTACGAGTGGCCGGAAGCCCAACCTGCGAGAATAGAATATGAAGCTGGGCCGAAATGCCCTCCTTGCCGGGTCGTTCTTTCCCCCCCGTTGGGTGGCCGCTCTTTCCTTCCGCACCCGCACGCGGCGGCGGTTGTCCTTTGCTCTTTCCCTTAAGATCCAGTGATTCCTTCCCTCTGGTATCTGGTCCTTCTTTCCCTTCGACCAGTCGTTCCTTCCTCGGAAAGGCCGGTAGTTGAGGCACTGGGTCAGTCATTTCGTCCCAGAGATCGGCCTATTTATTCGGCGAATCTATCAACGGCGGGCAGCAACACTCTTGTATATAAATCAATCTGTTATTATAGAGGTTTCTGGGGGGTTTTATTTGTAGTTTAGCTATAGGGCATATAGATCGTTGGAATTGTCCAGCAGTTAGGAGTAAAATACTATAAATATCCTGGAGCAGCGATATTATAAAAATGAAAAATGAATAAATAATTGGTATTTAAAATAAAATTATGTGAACAGTGTAACCACAGAATTTCACGGAGAACAATAATTTAATAACAGCCACGTAAATTAGCTTTTCAGGATTAACAGTTTTACATTCCAAAGCCATGATATCAAAATGTATTGATCGATCGTTCCGTCCCTAGAATCCTACCCTTGGAATTAGTGACGTCGGCGCTTGTAATCTTATCGGCCGCCGCTAAAAATATATGGATTTGACAGCTCCGTCCCCGAAGCTCCAGTGCAAACCTAAGTACCTACGACCTTTCGGCCATCAATTCCTGATATACGGGCTCAACCAACATGATGCAATCCCTCCGCCATCTTCAACGCGCCTCTGCGCGTCCTAGCATCCATGAAATCGCCCGTTCGATCCTCTCCCCCAGCTCTCGCTGTTACTCTACACGCCGCCCCGCGACCTCCCTCCCTACCCCACGAGCACTATCGTCACCTTCGCGCTCTCTATCCACCACACCAGTCTCGATGCATAAACCGCTATCCCGCGACCGCGGCCCAGTTAGCGAAGAGAGCACACAGACCGACTTCTCCAACCTCGATGTCCTCGGTGGCACACCCGTGCCCAGCACCGCGATCGACGCGTGTCTCTGGGACGGGTTCCACCTTAATAACGGAGTGAAGATTACGAATGGGGCTGGCGTGCTTCTGGTGAATGGGGAGGTGTTTTCGTGGAAGCCGTGGAATTCTAATAAAGCAGAGGGAGAGGAGAACAAGAGACTGGCAAATTATAAAGGGCTGTGGGAGGTTGGGGATGAGAGTTGGGGAGTTCTGCGAATGGTGTGGCCGAAACCTGGTGAGTTACTCCGAAGCTTGTGTTGTGTATTCGAACGAGCCTGGTGCTTGGAGTTATGATGGGAGACTGACATGTCATAGACTTGTTGATTCTAGGATTGGGACCGAATATGATGCCGCTGAGTCCGGCGACGAGGAAGGCGATTAATTCACTGGGAATCCAGGTCGAGATACAAGACACAAGGAATGCGGCTGCACAGTATAACCTACTGGCCACCGAAAGGGGCCTGGGAAGCGTGGCAGCCGCTTTAGTGCCGTTGGGGTGGAGAGATGGTGTTGGTGTTGTGTCCGGAAAGGGGACAGGTTCGAAGCGTTGAATGGAAGTCCGACTGTAAGATATGCGAACAAGAGGAGACTGCCCATGAACATCTCCGCTGTGCGATATATGGGATACCGTGTAAAATTTATTGAACCTCGAATATATCATCGAATATATCATCGAATATATCACTTTTCAAAGTCATTGTATTGTCATGGGCCGAGAGATAAGACCCGAGAGATACTACTGCTCCTGCTTCAACAAGCCTCCATAAATATGAGCTGCTTGAAAGCCTTTGATAACGAATACATATCCATTTTCACACCTTCCGAGTCCACAAGAGATTCCCCAACTTTCTACCAGCTCTGACATTCCATCTCCAATAGTGAAAACTCCCTTTATCTCCACCCAACGCCAATCCTCTTTCCCCAGGCCGCATCCTCTGTCCCACATCCATATCGCCTCGCATACAGGGACCCCATATCATTCGAACACTCTACCAGCCCACAGCACTCTCCAACCCTCTGCTGCCTGATATTATTCCTACTCGGCAAGCACTGCCTCGGCATCTCGAATGGGACCTGATGGGCGTAGGGCGAGGTGTAGTAGAGAGGATCGTTGATGCGCTGGAGCTGTGTGTAGAGGTCGTAACAGTTGCTGCCGGCCCAGAGAGAGGTATGACCACAAAGGTAGTGCAGTAGGTGATAGTTGCACATTGTCAGATGTGTTTGGGTGTTGACTGTGCTGAAGATGTAGGGCCGTCCTTGATATCGACCCCTCAACTGGATATTTCGTGGCAGTGGTGGCTAAGCTGCCTCTCTATTGCCAACGGTGACTTGAGATATATCCAAAATCTCTTTCCAAGCATTAATCGTGCTTTGGTCTTGGAGGTAGGGCGCACTTCCAAAACCCAGGTCAGACCAGCAGCAAAGCCTCGATTCATATGGCATTTCACCAGGAGCCGCGTGTCATCCGGATTCCAAGCCTGACTTACTTCCATATGCCTCATAGCAAAAAGTATACGATATGACTCCTTACACAATCATTTCCTGACTGTAATCACTTTTGCGTTCCATATCCCTCTAAAATTGTTTCGCCTCCCCGTCCAAACCTTTTGCTAGTACCCACCAGGCAACCCTCCTGCAGCGATTGCCATGGCATAGTCATACGATTGTATGGTGCCCTGAGGTTGTTTGATATTGGGGCTGACCTGGAGAGGCAAACCGGGGGGACGAGAATAAGGTTACCGGTACATTGGGATTGTATAGCGGAGAAAAGCGGAGAAAAGACGGGTTTGTGCTCCAGAATATGAGCTATAGAGACGCTGAATCAAACTACTACGTGATTCACAACGAGTAACTACGGGTTCGTGAAACTCTGGGATGGTTTGTGAGAAGTTTGATGCGCCTTGCATCTATTGTGATCACGTGCCCTGCCACGGTGGTGATAAAATTTGGTGTTATTGACGGCTGAATTTAGATTGCGCTACGTAAGTAAGGTACGGGTCGGTGAGTAGAATACAGAGAGATAAAATTCATGGGTATATTGTTACATAAACGACCGTTGAACTCTGGAATGACGACACTCCGCAGATATTCATGACAAGCACACGGCCAAACAAGAGCATTGAAACGATAATAATGGACTCGCCTCGTATTGTGGACTAAGCCTCAATGTCTGCGATGATTCAGCGAAGCATCGTAATGATCAGCCGCCTTTAACATCTCTTCCTCGGTGGGAATAGGCCCAGTCCACCCCTCTCCCACGCTCGCTACCTCGAACGCGCTGGACTTCTTGTTCAGCTCCTTTGTAATAGCCTCAACATCGACATCCAAATACTCCCTCAGGAACTTCCCGACATCTGTGTTTTCATGGTTGCCGATTAGCTTCTCAGAGCCCTTCGACCCATAAATATTCACATCCACACCCGAGTGGCCGTGAGTGCTCCAGCCGATCTGCGCCCGCTTGCTGATCATATTGGCAAAGAGAGGAGAGGCCACTAGTGGCTTATCCAGAATGGCGCGGATTTCATCGTCTTCAGCATCGGTAATACCAAGGCCGTCTTTCACAAGGGTGTTGCGAACAAACTTCTCGATATCATCCGATGTAGACTGAGCTGCC
Organism: Pseudogymnoascus sp. WSF 3629; assembly: GCA_001662585.1. NCBI lineage: Eukaryota > Fungi > Ascomycota > Leotiomycetes > Thelebolales > Thelebolaceae > Pseudogymnoascus > Pseudogymnoascus sp. WSF 3629. The sequence goes on from KV454687.1 coordinate 17,450, forward strand.
TCAGCACGATCGAAGAGTTCGAAACCGAGATGCTCAGCGGAGTGGGTGGCCTTGGAGAGCACCTCTGGGTACCAGAGGTATTCCGGATAGGTTGGGTTATTTTCTGTGAGACGTTAGGTATGCTTAGTGGACATTGCGGGATTGACTTACGCCTAGCGATGGACAAGCCGCCGGTTTCGTGATCGCTAGTGCCGACAACAACTCCTTCATCCTTGCTCTCGGCGAGGAATTTCAGTACGCTACCGAAGGCCTTGTCATAGGCAAGAACCTCGTGGACCTGCGCCGCTGGGTCATTACCGTGACCAGCATGATCAATCCGGCTTCCCTCGATCAAAAGGAAGAATCCCTTATCGCTGTCCTTGGTGGCTGCCTCCAGGGCAGTGAGAGCGGTTCTGGCCATTTCATCCAGCGACGGGTAGACATCATTCTGATTCCGACGATCGATCTCATATGGAATGTCAGATCCAGCAAACAACCCCAGCAGCGGCAGCTTCACGTCCTTTCCGAGCTTCAGCTTATCAAATCCTGCTCTATCATTGATGTAGTTCCATCCGTATTTCTCCTGAGCTAGCTTGGTGATGTCTCTGGTGTCTTTTCTGCAGCTTCCGTCTGTCGTGTTGGGCAGGAAGTGGCAGCGGCCACCGCCGAGCATCAAGTCCACAACTCTGCCAAGCGGGTGTTCTCCGACTTCTTGTGCGGCAATGCTGTCCCCCTCCGAGCGAAGGTTCACATGGGAAGCGAAGCAAGCAGGCGTCGCATCTGTGAGGTCTGTCGTAACCACTAGTCCCGTCAGGTATCCCGCCTTCTTTGCTGCTTCTAATACGGTTCCACACGCCGTGTGGTCGGGTAGAACTGAAATGGCTCCATTGTAGCTCTTGAGTCCGCAGGAGAATGCTGTTGCGCCGGCTGCCGAGTCTGTAACCAAGCTGCTGGTGGACCTGGTGCGTGATTGCCCTATGAGGTGCTGGTCTAGTTGTAATATATCATCGATAGCTAGTTTTCCTTCGTATTGCCTAAAGCTTCGTGTCAGGGAAAGACTTGCAGGTCCCATGCCGTCGGAAACCATGAAGATGAGGTTGCGCTTCCCACTCGGTTTGTTGCCGACTTCGCCAGGAGTTGTCTCTCGTCGGTGCTGGGTAAGGACCCCAAGAATTATGACGGCAGCTGTAGCTACAACTGCCCATATAAATAAGCCAACTTCTCTCCAGAAGGGAGAACGGCGATGAGGTGAAGCTTCTCGGGCACGAGTGCCGGTCAGCAGTGTATCCTCTTCGGATGCCGACATCTCAAACGAATGCTCCGAGGATGGTCGATCTGGTGCAAGTAATGGTTTATTCGAGGATGACATTGCGCCCGGAGGACACAGAAATGAATGAAATAGTGCGGTCGTAACCGACAAATTGCTCGACGGAGCTTGCAATACTCGAATGGGGAAGATGGTCGTTGAGTTTACAGTGGAGGTCCATCTGTTATCGGTATCGCTTACGGGATCTAATGTACCTGACCAGCAATTTACAACTGGGCGTCACGCTCTACATGTCTGACTGGTTCTGGACTACTACACATCACGCGCCAAGATATCCCAAGGAATACAGCCCAGAGGCTCCGCACATGACAAGGTCTAAATCACAAATGGAACATAATCTTTGGCGTAAAGTGTCATGGTCGTGAATTCTTCTGAATTAGGAACGAAGAAAGCTTTGTGCTAAATACAGCAACCCCATGCTGATTCATGTCGCCCTGCCCAGATATTGCACCCCATAACAAAGACAGCCCAATCCACACACTTAACGAGCCTTCTGGGACTCCTTAAGGACCTTCTTGACAATCTTCTGCTCCTCGATCAGGAAAGCACGGACAATGCGGTCACGGACGCAGTTGGCGCAGCGCGATCCACCGTACGCACGCTGGACGGTCTTCTTTGGGCGGGAGATTTGAGCATACTCGCGAGGGCGGAGAGCTGGGACCTGTGAGACAAAATGTCAGTTATTGTTCAGTGCAAGCCTTGCATTTGTTTTCCAGGTCCGAATGTTGTGCCACAATGCGAGTCAAGACTGGTGTAGCTAAATCCCTTCCTGTCCATATTCCACTCTTCGACAGGTTTATTGCGCATTTCCAACGTTGGTGATAGTCTGTCTGGTTGTGCGCTGCGATGGCACGAGTGTCTTCCCGTCGAGTTGTTTTCTGATTCGGAGTATTTTGCACCCCACCACCCTTCCCTCTCAAAGCCCCTCCAAGTTTTCCTATCCACCCATTCCGACTCTGGACCGGTTCCTGGAAGACAAATATTGAGATGGTTTACTTACACCTGGGAGCTTGATGCCACAGTCACCGCACTTGGGTGCGGTACCCTTCTTCTTGAGGTGGAGGTAACGGAGCTTGCCACCTGGAGTCCTGATAACGCGGACCTTGTTGGAGGTCGTGTTGTACCTGTTATTGAAGTATCAGCAAATGCTCATATACCGCATTCTTCGCGCCCATCGTTGTTGTATCGTATGGCGACAGCGCGACGATGATATGGATTCGGGTGGGCTTACGGGTTCCTCCGTCTCTGTAGCAAGCAATTGTTAGTATTTTGAACTCGAAATATGGCGAAATGACGGGCAACGTACGTATGTCAATCTGTTGGACGGCATTGTGACTTCGTGATGTCTCGATGGTCGGGAAGTCGTGCGTTTGGTGTTGTCGACGATTAGAGATCTCAAGATTTCTCTCACTCTGGTAAATTTGGGGTTGTGCGGGCTAAGAGTTCGCTTAATTTTATTAGTGCGATGAATGGAACCCGCGCATGGTCACATGATGAAGTTCCTAAATTATACTAGCGTCAATTATACCGTGGCTCGGAAAAATAATGATGTTGACCTGACAAGAGTCGATGAGGCAAAGCTATCGACAGCTCCTGTTCAACTCCTCCAACTTGCATCGGAGCGAGAACCAAAAGATACACGAAATCTGTCGCATAATTGTTTTCCTTTGCGCATTCTGTGATCGCGCTTTTCTTTCATTTGCCGTCGCGTTCGGCGCGTCTCGAGGGGTGCAGGAAACGCATGGATACTGTAACCTGGAAGTAATCGACTGATCAACGGCAACCACGACTTCAACGACTCTACCACATACAGTCATTATAGATCCGATTTCACGATGTCGTCCATACCTCCCCCCCCACCGCCCGGATGGAGCTCATCTGCTCAGCCATCCCAGCCTTTGGGCGCACCGCCTGGCGCACCTCCCCCCCCAGGATACCGACCACCTCAAGATCCCCATGTCGCCAAATTTGCCCAAAAGAAGAAAGATTGGGTACGGTCACAAAAGAATCGGTTCGGGGAGAAGCGCAAAGGCGGCTTCGTAGAGACGCAAAAGGCCGATATGCCGCCCGAACATTTACGAAAGATCGTCAAGGACATTGGAGATGTTTCGCAAAAGAAATTCAGCAGCGACAAGCGTAGTTACCTGGGGGCATTGAAATATATGCCGCATGCAGTTATGAAGTTGTTGGAGAACATGCCGATGCCTTGGGAGTCCGCACGAGAAGTCAAGGTTCTATACCACGTCAACGGCTGTTTGACTCTGGTGAACGAGATACCTCGAGTTATCGAACCCGTATTCCATGCGCAGTGGGCATCGATGTGGGTTGTTATGAGAAGGGAGAAGAGCGATCGACGCCACTTTAAGAGAATGCGATTTCCGCCCTTCGACGATGAGGAGCCACCTCTCTCCTGGTCTGAGAATATCGAGGACGTTGAGCCGTTGGAGCCTATCCAGATGGAGTTGGACGAAAACGAAGATGCGGCTGTTTACGAATGGTTCTACGAGAATCGTCCGTTACTTGACACACCTCATGTCAACGGCCCAAGCTACAAGGAGTGGAATTTGACGTTACCCCAGATGGCAACATTGTACCGACTGAGTCACCAACTCTTGAGTGATTTGGTTGATAAGAACTACTTCCACATGTTCGAACTCAAGTCTTTCCTCACCGCAAAGGCTCTCAATGTCGCCATTCCGGGTGGCCCAAGATTCGAACCTCTGTACAAGGATGTCGATCCAAATGACGAAGATTTCGGCGAGTTCAATGCTATTGACCGAATCATCTTCCGGGCCCCTATCCGCACGGAATACCGCGTCGAATTTCCCTTCCTGTACAATTCATTACCTCGAAGCGTTCATATAAGCAACTACTCCTACCCACAAATTGTATATGTGCGGGCAGAAGATCCGAGTTTGCCGGCATTTTATTTCGACCCCGTTATCAATCCAATCTCGTCTAGATCAGTGGCGCCAAAGAACATCACCGTTAGCCACGAAGACGAGCTATTTGGATATGGCAACAATGAGGGGCCCGAGGAGGACGCATTTGTACTTCCGCAAGAAGCTGAGCCGTTTTTTGCGGATGAGGAGCTGTATACTAGTGAGACAGCATCGGCAATTGCGCTCTGGTGGGCCCCCTATCCCTTTGATAGAAGGTCAGGCCGAATGGTTCGGGCACAAGATGTGCCCCTTGTCAAGCAATGGTACCTTGAGCATTGCCCCCAAGGCCAGCCGGTTAAGGTCCGCGTGTCATACCAGAAGCTACTGAAGACCTACGTCTTGAACGAACTACACAAGAAGAAGCCCAAAGCCCAAAACAAGCAAAATCTTATGAAATCGTTAAAGCAGACCAAATTCTTTCAACAGACCACAATCGACTGGGTCGAAGCAGGCCTTCAAGTTTGTCGCCAAGGCTTCAACATGCTGAATCTCCTGATACACAGAAAGAACCTCACGTACCTTCATCTCGATTACAATTTTAATTTGAAGCCCGTCAAGACGCTGACCACCAAGGAGCGAAAGAAGTCGCGCTTCGGAAACGCTTTCCACTTGATGAGAGAAATATTGAGACTCACCAAACTTATTGTTGATGCCCAAGTCCAATATCGACTGGGAAACATCGACGCATTCCAACTCGCGGATGGAATTCTGTATGCTTTCAACCACGTGGGCCAGTTGACCGGCATGTACCGATACAAGTACAAGCTTATGCATCAAATCCGTTCTTGCAAGGATTTAAAACATCTCATTTACTACCGATTTAACTCTGGCCCAGTTGGCAAAGGCCCTGGCTGTGGTTTCTGGGCGCCTGCTTGGAGAGTATGGCTCTTTTTCATGCGTGGTATTATCCCACTCCTAGAAAGATGGCTTGGGAATTTGCTTTCTCGTCAATTCGAAGGGAGGCACAGCAAGGGAGTTGCCAAGACCGTCACGAAGCAACGTGTAGAGTCTCACTTTGATCTCGAACTTCGTGCATCAGTTATGGCGGATCTAATGGACATGATGCCCGAGGGAATTAAGCAAAACAAGGTTAACACCGTTTTGCAGCATTTGTCCGAGGCCTGGAGATGTTGGAAGAGTAACATTCCCTGGAAGGTGCCAGGCCTACCTGCACCAATTGAGAACATTATTCTGCGCTATGTTAAAAGCAAAGCAGATTGGTGGATTTCTGTGGCACATTACAATCGCGAACGTATTCGCAGAGGTGCAACGGTCGACAAAACAGTCGCGAAGAAGAACTTGGGTAGGTTGACTCGCCTTTGGCTTAAGGCAGAACAAGAGAGGCAACACAACTATATGAAGGATGGGCCCTATGTTTCCTCAGAGGAAGCTGTCGCCATTTACACGACAACTGTTCACTGGCTGGAGTCCCGAAAATTCTCACCTATCCCATTTCCCAGTGTCTCATACAAGCATGACACCAAAATCCTCATCCTTGCCCTCGAACGCTTACGGGAAGCTTATTCCGTCAAGGGCCGGCTGAACCAGAGCCAGCGCGAAGAGCTTGCCTTAATCGAGCAGGCATATGACAGCCCTGGAACCACACTCGAGAGAATTAAGCGTTTCTTACTCACTCAAAGAGCATTTAAGGAAGTCGGAATTGATATGAACGACAATTACAGCACTATAAATCCAGTCTACGATATTGAGCCAGTCGAGAAAATCAGCGATGCATACCTTGACCAATATCTGTGGTATCAAGCTGACCAGCGTCATTTGTTCCCGGCTTGGATCAAGCCTTCTGACTCCGAAGTCCCACCCCTTTTGACCTACAAATGGGCGCAAGGTATCAACAACCTCGATAAAGTCTGGGAGACCGAGAATGGAGAATGTGATGTAATGATTGAAACTCAGTTGTCGAAGGTGTACGAGAAGATTGACTTGACGCTTCTCAACCGACTTCTCCGCCTCATTATGGACCACAATCTAGCAGATTACATCACGTCAAAGAACAACGTCCAACTGACCTACAAGGACATGAACCATGTTAATAGTTATGGTATGATCCGCGGTCTACAATTCTCTGCGTTTGTTTTCCAATATTACGGCCTTGTATTGGATCTCCTACTTCTCGGTCTGCAGCGCGCCAGCGAGATTGCTGGACCCCCTCAAAGCCCCAACGATTTCTTGCAATTCAGAGATCGAGAGACCGAGACCAGACATCCTATCAGACTTTACACGAGATATATCGACCGCATTTGGGTGTTTTTCCGATTCTCAGCCGACGAGTCAAGAGACCTTATCCAGCGCTTCTTAACGGAGCAGCCTGATCCCAACTTCGAGAATGTTATTGGTTATCGCAACAAAAAGTGCTGGCCAAGGGATTCCCGCATGCGTTTAATGAGGCACGATGTGAACCTAGGTCGGGCAGTGTTCTGGGACTTGAAAAATAGACTGCCGCGCTCAGTTACCACTATTGAGTGGGACGACACCTTCGCAAGTGTTTACAGCAGGGATAACCCCAACTTGCTATTCTCCATGTGTGGATTTGAGGTCCGAATCCTACCGAAGTCAAGAAACATGAACGATGAGTTCCCAGTCAAGGACAGTGTGTGGTCGCTGGTCGACAATACAAGCAAAGAGAGGACTGCACATGCTTTCTTGCAGGTCACCGAGGAAGACATTGCCAAGTTCAACAATCGCATTCGGCAGATTTTGATGTCTTCTGGTTCGACAACGTTCACGAAGATTGCCAACAAATGGAACACCAGTCTCATTGCGCTCTTTACATACTATCGAGAAGCTGCCGTTTCTACGGTTAATCTCCTTGACACCATTGTCAAATGCGAAACTAAGATTCAGACGAGAGTCAAGATCGGATTGAATTCTAAGATGCCTTCTAGGTTCCCGCCTGCTGTATTCTACACTCCAAAGGAGTTAGGTGGCTTAGGGATGATTTCCGGCTCGCATATCTTGATCCCAACCAGTGACAAGCGCTGGTCGAAGCAGACAGACACGGGTGTCACCCATTATCGTGCTGGTATGACCCACGATGAGGATACTTTGATTCCAAATATCTTCCGATATATTATCCCTTGGGAGGCAGAATTCATAGATTCTCAGCGAGTGTGGACCGAGTACTCCCAGAAGCGCCTTGAAGCCAACCAGCAAAACCGACGCTTAACACTGGAAGATCTCGAGGACAGCTGGGACCGTGGATTGCCTCGTATTAATACTCTGTTCCAGAAGGATAGGAGTACATTGAGCTTTGACAAAGGTTTCCGTGCTCGCACAGAATTCAAAACATATCAGCTTATGAAGAGTAATCCATTCTGGTGGACCAGCCAGAGACACGATGGTAAGCTGTGGAATCTGAATGCATACAGAACAGATGTTATCCAGGCGCTTGGTGGTGTGGAAACGATTTTGGAACATACTCTCTTCAAGGCTACAGCGTTTCCTTCCTGGGAGGGTCTCTTCTGGGAGAAAGCCTCTGGTACGTACCATCTTACCCCCTGATATCTTTATTCTGTGCTTTTGCTAACAGATCGCAGGTTTCGAAGAGTCTATGAAATTCAAGAAACTGACCAACGCCCAACGGTCTGGTTTGAACCAAATTCCCAACCGTCGATTTACGTTATGGTGGTCGCCAACAATCAACCGCGCTAACGTCTACGTCGGTTTCCAAGTACAGCTGGATCTTACTGGTATTTTCTTGCACGGAAAGATTCCCACCTTGAAGATCTCTCTTATCCAAATCTTCAGAGCCCATTTGTGGCAAAAGATCCACGAGAACGTCGTCATGGATCTTTGTCAAGTATTTGATCAAGAGCTGGAGTCTTTGGGAATCGAGACGGTTCAAAAGGAGACGATCCATCCGAGAAAGTCTTACAAGATGAACAGCTCTTGCGCTGATATCCTCCTGTTCGCGAGTCACAAATGGAACGTAACAAGACCATCGATTCTATTTGATACCAAGGATGTTATTGAGCCGACGACAACCAACAAATTCTGGGTCGATGTACAGCTACGCTATGGTGACTACGATTCTCATGACATTGAGCGATACACCCGTGCGAAGTACCTGGACTATACGACTGATAGCATGAGTATTTACCCTTCGGCGACAGGTCTCATGATTGGTATTGACTTGGCATACAATCTCTACTCGGCTTATGGGCAATACTTCCCAGGTTTGAAAACGCTTGTTCAGCAAGCTATGGCCAAGATCATGAAGGCTAACCCGGCCCTGTATGTTCTCCGGGAACGTATCCGCAAGGGTCTTCAGCTCTACGCTTCGGAGAGCAACCAAGAGTTCCTGAACTCTCAGAATTACTCTGAGCTGTTTAGCAACCAGATTCAGCTTTTCATTGACGACACTAACGTTTACCGTGTCACCATTCACAAGACTTTCGAGGGTAACTTGACAACAAAGCCTATCAACGGCGCTATCTTCATCTTCAATCCTCGGACAGGCCAGCTGTTCTTGAAGATTATCCATACTAGTGTTTGGGCAGGACAGAAACGTTTAGGTCAATTAGCAAAGTGGAAAACTGCCGAAGAAGTGGCTGCTCTGATCCGCTCGCTCCCAGTTGAAGAACAGCCAAAGCAACTTATTGTCACCAGAAAGGGTCTATTGGATCCTCTAGAGGTCCATTTGCTCGACTTCCCGAATATCTCCATTCGTGCCTCCGAGTTGCAGCTGCCGTTCCAATCTGCGATCAAGTTAGAAAAGCTCAACGACATGATTCTTCGAGCTACAGAGCCCCAGATGGTACTTTTCAACCTGTACGATGACTGGCTGAAGACGATCTCGTCTTACACGGCGTTCTCTCGTCTTATTTTAATCCTGCGTGCGCTTCACGTCAATGCAGACAAGACAAAGCTTCTGCTGAGACCAGACAAAACCGTCATCACCCAGGAACATCATATCTGGCCAAGCTTGTCAGACGAGGATTGGATCAAGGTCGAAACGCAACTCCGAGATCTCATCCTGAACGACTACGGCAAGAAGAACAACGTCAACACCTCTAGCTTGACCAGCAGCGAAGTCCGTGATATTATTTTGGGTATGGAGATTAGTGCTCCGTCCATGCAGCGTCAACAAGCAGCGGAAATCGAGAAGCAGCAGCAGGAGCAGCAACAGCTGACAGCCGTTACTACCAAGACACAAAATGTCCACGGAGAGGATATCATTGTCACAACCACATCACAGTTTGAGCAGCAAACCTTTGCATCGAAGACTGAGTGGCGTACGAGGGCTATTGCCACGTCTAATCTACGAACCCGTGCGAACAACATTTACATCTCTTCGGATGACATCAAGGAAGATGATCATTTCACTTACATCATGCCTAAGAACGTACTGAAGCGCTTCATCACTATTGCTGATCTGCGCGTTCAAGTCGCTGGATACCTGTATGGCTCATCTCCTCCTGATAATGACCAGGTTAAGGAGATTCGCTGCATCGTCATGGTCCCACAGATTGGTAATACTCGCGATGTCCAATTGCCACATCAGTTACCCCAGCATGAGTACCTGGAGAAGCTGGAGCCGCTGGGGATTATCCACACTATTTCTGGAAACGAACCCCCATACATGACCGCGGCCGATGTTACACAGCACGCGCGCCTCATGAATTCCCACAACTCATGGGACAAGAAAACCATCACTATGACGGTTTCGTTCACACCAGGAAGTGTTTCTCTCGCGTCATGGGCACTCACTCCGCAAGGATACAAATGGGGAGCTGAGAACAAGGACCTCGGTAGCGAACAACCTCAGGGGTTCAGTACGAGCATGGGGGAGAAATGCCAACTGCTATTATCCGACAAGATCCGAGGATATTTCCTCGTACCAGAGAACAACACCTGGAATTACAGCTTCATGGGAAGCGCATTCGGTGGAATCGAGAAGAAGCCAGTTCACGTGAAAATTGACACACCCCTACCCTTTTACAACGACCAACATCGACCCCTACACTTCCAGAATTTTGCCGAACTGGAAGATATCTGGGTGGACCGGTCGGATAATTTTGCTTAATGGTTGTAAGATTGCGAGCTTCTAGAAGCAATTTGGATCGTTCTACGCGTCAAGGCTTGGATTGTGGCTTGGGATGGGACATGACAATTTAAGGGGCGTTTGCGGGCGCCTGGACAGGGCTGTAGTGTAATATTGTGTACTGTACTTTAGCATATGTATTGATTGAATTCGGTTTAGATTCCCAAAAATATACACATTCTAGCGCACTATCGGTTCTGAAGCTGATTGGTAAGTCATTATTGAGCACGCGGTGGCTTGACGCCGTGCTGGAGGGGCATAATTTTGGAGCGTGACGATATTTACCAGAGTGAATGCATTGACGGTGATGACTTCTTCTAACGGTAGTGAAATTTCCGGGCACGCGGATAGAAATAGCTGGACAGGGGTTTGACATGAAAGGTATTTTAGTCGACTCGTCATTTCATAATTTCATCGTTCCGTCATTCTTTTCCTTCTATTTGAACTTCCATGAAGCGCGCATGTAAACGCAATCTTAACATTATTGATCGAACTCCGATTTTTGTTTGCAACGGGCCGTGTTGTTTGGACGCCTGACCGTACTATGCTTTAACAGAAATTAGCACGCATGAAACCCGCCGTGTATGGCATTGACGGCGAGCGGACGGTAATACCGATACAGATTAAGGCCAAGGATATCGATTGCCCACACGAACCACAGCTACGTAGTAGCTTCGGACGCAGAAATGCTAATTCGACAATAGTTTCATTTACGGGCAGGCAGGGCGTATTGTATAGTATTGTATACGCGGTGCAGAACCACAATAATCACAATAACCACAATACTGGATGTACTAGGAGCATGCGCCTTGTGGCGTTTGGACGCTTGTACATACATAACTCGCACCATAATTTGCACCAGACACTTCTAGTCAGACTGGTCAGACTGGTCAGATTGAACTACTGAGAAACTACTGGCCTCTATGTTGCCGGGGTTAACTCGGTACTTCGCTCTAATGTTGCGCATGTAGGTAGCGATCACCATCATCGTCCCCAGATTATTCATGGGACCTCGTGGTAATGTCTCACCACGGGTCGGTAGCGTTAGTGAGGCGGGATTGAGTGGGATTAATGCTGGGTCCCTCGTGCCTCACTACGCCTACCAGAGTAAGATACTCTTCTCGTGGCTATTCTTGTCTCCATAGGGAAATCCAACGTGGGCACCAGAAAAAAAAGCCTTGACAATCTCCACGGCCAACCCTAGGCCCCATGGGACGAGTTCTCCGCCCTAAGTATCCATTGGACCGTTTCATCACGTCATCTCCGTGATATTCGCCGTGTCCTTGTGGAAAAGGAGAAGGCCTTGCCTGTCATCCATGTCATCTTTGGGAATTTGTACTGTACCTGTTTTTCAGTAGAGTACCCATTTTAGTGTTGGTTGCGTTGGCGTTCACTAGCACCAGTACCTTACAGAAATGTTGCTAACTACAGTCTAGGGGGCCAGGGATGTGTTCAACGGCTCTCCCTAAATTAGGACGAGAAGTATGCCCGGCATGGGATTCAATAGTACCTTCCTTCCACGGGATCAGAGTGTCTGCAGAGGAATAAGCAAGAATTGACAGAAGGAATGGTCTTCTATCCGATAGCCGCCTGGAGGCCGCGGTAGTATTTGCATTCCCACGTGTCTTCTGTCCCCTTTCTGCTCGCCCGAGTCACAATGTGGCACTGGTTTCATACTCCCACGCCACACACGTTTCCCTCAGATTCTTAGATGCCGTCGCCCCGCCGCGTCGCATCAGCCTCCCTTTTGTTTCCAGACTTCATGCTAGATGGGAACCCCTTACTATTCTTTCACATAGTGGGCAATTGACCCCCATATCGGGAAAAGCCAATCTGATCATCGCCCCTCTCCCCCCTGCCTGCCCTACAATAATGCGGTCAGCGGATGCCTGGAAGCGCTGGGATTGCAATGGGTACCAGCATAGTAAGTGAGTGCACTTTGGGCCAGGACCCTAGAGGAGGGGATCCACGGATTATGCATACGGCAATGCCCAAGAACCACGACATCCATGGCCGGTACTCCAAGGATAGCCACACACGCCACAACCCACCATCAGGCTCTGTCTCATCCCAGCTCCCCAGGCAAGTTCGAGGGCTCGCTTTAATACCAGTAATTAGGTTATCCGCCTGGCGCATAGATCGTTGTGCTCCACGGGAGAGATCTCTCAGTCGGGTGCTTGGCATGTGGAATATCGGATCAAGGGCACCCCATATAATAAGTTGCCATATCCTCGATCTTCCTCCGCTCTTGATACTAGCTATATCTATATTACTCCCGCCTACCGCACATCCTTCAGCCTATTTGTTTACGAGAGAGGAAACATACTCGGTTGTACCCTCCTATAATAAAGTCTGATATAGACCACAACAAAATCGCCCACCGTGGAAAACACCAAACACACGCGATAAGCTTCGCGAGATTCAGAAACATCACCAAACAAGAACCATACTCCTCCCACATTTTTCATTTTCGGCAAGCTGCCAGAGCGGATCGCTCTGGAAGAATCCATGCACGCTGGCGGCACCATATCGAGTAGTGCCGGGCTACAATTACTCTGCACAAGTATCAAATGCGGACGAAGGCACCCAACAACAGCATTTGTACGAGCCACAGCAGCATCATCAACAGCTCCAACACGCTGGCGCTCAAAACCATGACTCGCTGCAAGACCTTGGTGGGCAGCAGTCGCAGCATCACCACCAACCCATGCTGCTTGGAGATCCCATGGCCCAGCTCGCCGGTCAGCCGCACTTCAGAAGCGGTCAGCATCTAACATACGGCACTCCAAGCCAGCAGCGCCCGTCAAGTCTGAAGAGAGTGCGGCCACACGAGGAGCTGGATATGAATCTAGGGCTGGACGACGATGGCCTGGAATCTCTGGGACAGCAAAGTATGGTGGGGTACGGCCAGCCTCCACCCCCGCAGCATCACCATCACCATCACATTCCGGACTCGGGACGGCCGTCGAAAATGTCAAGACATGGTGCTGATGATGGAATGATGTCTCAAGGCGCCCCAAGCGTAGTCGGCCAACCCGGGATGCCATCTCCAGCTCAGAAGCCCCGCGGACCCAAGCTGAAGTTCACACCCGAAGATGACCAACTGCTGGTCGACCTCAAAGAGAACAAATCTTTGACCTGGAAGCAAATCGCCGAGTTTTTCCCCGGACGATCATCTGGAACACTGCAAGTGCGCTACTGTACGAAGCTCAAAGCAAAGACTACGCAGTGGACCGATGAAACCGTAAGAATAACCCTGCCTCTGCAAATTTACTAGCTAACATGGTCCTACTTTAGGTTCAAAAGCTTCGCGTCGCACTTCAGGACTATGAGCAGGAGAAGTGGCGTATCGTTGCAGGCAAGGTGGGGACGGGCTTTACACCGGCAGCGTGCCGGGAGAAGGCAGATGAATTATAGCAGTCAGCGTCTCCAACAGGAGCGCAAGCTTCTGAGTTCGGGGACAATCAAGAGTATTCAGATCTGGCTGAGGATAGCGACAACGACATCGACAGCGACAACGACAGTGAGAGTGGCGATTCTAGAAATGAGGAAGACCTTAGGGATCTTTCGCTTGAGAGATATTTAGGGGATATTAGGATATGATGGCACGGATACGGAGTTTGGCGGTTGGTTGATGATAGGGTGAATACTGAATACGAATTGGATGGGATGGGATAGATCGCAAAATTGGCCCGGAGGAAAAAAAAACATATATGGGCATCCACAGGCGGAAACGAAGACGGCGACGACGACAGCTACGCACACTATTTTCAAATCTCGCCGCACACTACATAATACGCTCGGGCAGGACCTCGACATTTTTCCTTTGTCTATATATCATTCGCTACGCGGTTTATGAGGGAGGTTATTTCGAGGAATGGGGCGATATGACGACAGGCTATAGAACGGAATACCCCCTTCGGTCCAATCGCATCTCTATTTTGCATTTTCATTTTCCTACGGTATTGCAGACAGGCATGTCAAACTTGTAATTTACGAGCTACAGTAATAATCTTGCGTTCATTGGCTTGCGCCACACTTCTTTTGGATTTTCGGGTAGAATTATATAGACTGTAAACACTTTAATTGGAACACTCCTCTTCTTCAAACAACTGTTGGGCTGTTGACAACATGCGGTGATTCACAGCTGTTACACGACTTACCTCACTGACCGACTTTCTAATGGGCCAGGCTGGACCTCATGCGTGGACAGGGGATGCCCATCACTTCAGGAATGTGCCTAAGAGCACAACGCCCAATCCGTTGACTGGCAGCGGAGCATTATGGAACTATTGAAATCCAATCCAGGTCCTTTCCCGCCCTGCGATCGCTAATGTCGTCAGCGTTAAAGGGGAAGGTGTTTTCCTGAGATTGCCCTACGGAGTACAGGACCACGAGCCACAATCTAACACTCCCTGGGCACCTACAGTGCTACCCCTAGAGTATATTTGCCATCTTAATATACTAGCCACGCAGCTCCTCGAGTAGTGAGGCGACACGCCCGCCAAGCGTTGCCGTGACTCCCGAAACACATCGCCCGCGCGGATTATCCATATGATCCCCGCGCCTTCCCAAAAACTTCCCGACCTCATACACGCCATCACAAGTTTGAGTGCGGGGTGTGTGCGCCCGCCGCCCCGATAGTATGTCATATATCAACAACTGACATCTCCGCTGTCTCCAATCTACTCGCCACGTTGCGCCAAGCTCGTTGAGCCCCGTCCTTTCTGTGCCTTTTTGCCTGCGATGCGTCCACTTGCATCGATCGATGGCTCACAAACCGGGTCTGTCACGGATGGCTGGTTGGGGGATGTATGAGGGCCTGTAGGCAGTAGATGAACCGGAAACCCTCCGAGGGCTCTTGCCCCCTGTTCCCTGATTTCCACTGGCCCGAGGTCGGTCCAGATTCCCTTTTCCTCTTCGTGCATGGCTGTGAGGAAGTACTTACAACCGAAGTGCTGAGAGGCTGAATGTGTGCCTATGGTTGAAGTACCTATTGCACGGCAACGAACGGCCCGGCACAGAATTTTGGGCGCGAGTGAGCGTGATGCAACGCTGTCATGCGGTTTCAGAGTTGTCTGACAATGACTGTGGTGACCAGAGACTAAGGATTGTGAGGTTAGAGACAGATAGGCGACATAGTTGAAAATAGTGATGACAGGGAGTGCCTGGCGTCGATGAACGGGAGACCGAACTGACCATGCTCTCAACTACCTTAAACCCTCGTTCCCAGACTTGGGACGGGAATGAGGCAGGGAAGTTCGGATGATGGTAGCTTTTTTAGGATGGCATGAATGATGATGACCGGGAAAGCCTGTTCGGTGACGGGATATAGAAATTAGGTTCTTAATAGAAACCTCATACGGACGATGAGGCACGGGTTGTGAGAAGACCGAATGCTTCAGCCTCTACGATGTATATTAGTGATATATTGGTGATAATATTTTAATATTGATAATGATCAATCATCAACGGACTGCTGGGTGGCTGGGTGTAGAGAATAATTGCATGATGCTGAAAACTGTCCTGGGTTTTGTTATCATCTTGGTTATCATGCCCTCAATCATTGACATTTTGGTCTCGTGCCGGGTGATATTCAGTCCCCAAAATCGCCCCCACTGTAACACAATACAATAGGCGAATGCAGGCAGGAGCATAAAGTTTCCGAGACAACGCTGTGTTCAAACGTTGCTACATGGACCCCTACTGCCAACTGGTGATATGCAAGCAGTGTTGACTGATCGAATCTCTCTAGTTTGGTCTTGGAGTGTTGTGAGACATATACACCCAGAATAAGCATGACGAGAGAAAAACGTTACTCAGACGAAAACAACGGCGCAATACTCGCGCAATACGGGGACGCGGGGATGACTTTTGTGGGCCAAAAAGAAGGACAGAAGGATCTGTCGTGGGCTTTCGTGGGCGTGGGGCTGTGTAGTTTGCGGGGACGACGTGGACGACTCGTGTTGTGTGGAGCGTACGTCACCTACCAACCGTGGATTACATGGTAACGAACAATAATGATCAATGAAGATCAATGGAGATCAATAAGGTTCAATGATGATCAGTCAGAGAAGAAACGACTATTTCCAAGAGAGAGGGCCGCTCTGATATATATAAGAAGGCGTTGAATCGACCGGTTGCGGGAGAACCGACAAGGGGGAGTAAACAAAAGTAACTATTTCTAGAACAGCCACTTTTTTCTATACTAGTCAGCCACCACGTGGCTTAGCACTGCCCCAACTCTATTCAACCGACTGTCGGAAGGCAAGGCCGTCGTTTTACCTGTCGCTGGTCTTGGCTCCCTGGCAATAATCCGACTTTACATGGTTACTCTTGAGGGTTAATCTATTACTTATCGCTATTATTTCGAAATTCTCGAGTCGAAAGTCATTCATTTTCGCCGTGTCAAATGCTACATCTCACATCTCGCCAACAGCGGCTTTAGTGTTCAACCTACATCGAGTCGGTCGATCTAGCCAGAGCGAGAGCCAACCAATTCGACACGACGCGCTCCTGTTAAATTCGGCGGGGGATTCAATGCGGCCAACTAAATATAATTACCTTCATTAGAGTGCGCAACCTCCTTCTCCGACAACCGACAAGGCTCCCGCGCGACCCTCAGCGGAACCCTTCTGTGCTGGAGAACTCTGGCTGAAGGTACTCCGTATGAAGGGGGAGGACCAAGGGTGTTAGGATCGGCTCATACGAAGCATGACGGATGAGCCAAAGGCAGATGCTCCATCTGCCGCCGTGGAAAACAATGCGCCACCTCCAAACTTGACAATAGACACAAGGGCAGCCGATGGCCGGGGAAGTTCTGCGCAGAGGACCCCGTCGCCTCTTAGCCCAGTGTCCAGGGCCCCATTACCCAGGGCAAACACCGCACCTATACCACCATGGCAGCCGCCTACCATATCGCCAGGATTGTCACCGACATCTCCAACCGGCCGCGATAGAGGCTACTCGCTGAGACGAGCTCTTTTCACCAGAGGTGTCGGGACACTTGCCTCGAAAGACATCGAGCTTGCGGAAAGCGGACCGCCACAACCACCTCAGGATGGCTACCCATTCCCACCAACAGCGATACCAACCGAGGAGAAGAAAGAAGACACAAGATCTGAAGTTGCTGCAGCACTTGCGGCAGATTTTCCTCCCATACAAGAGTCAAAGAGCAATTTTATGACTGATTCTCTACCGAATTACTCACAATGGGTTTTACAACAGAGGAAAAATGGTCTGATTTCAAGAGTCGAAACGAACTGCAAGAAGACATACAAGGAATTGAGAAAGCGCATTCTTAGAATTCAGGATATCCCACCAAGTAAAGATGGGCGGCATATATACCTGGACCCATCGAGGAGACGGCCTTGCATGGACGAAAGAACAAAAAAGGACTATATTGGAAACTCGATACGTTCTTCTAGATACACACTATGGAATTTCTTGCCGAGACAACTTTTGTTCCAGTTCGGAAAGATCGCCAATTTCTACTTCCTGATTATTTCAATTCTTCAGATGATCCCCGGACTGAGTACCACCGGTACATATACGACGATCGTCCCGTTGCTAGTTTTCATCACTTTGAGTATGGCGAAAGAGGGTTACGATGATGTCCGCCGTTATAAGTTGGATAAGGCGGAAAACAGGAGACAAACCAAGGTTATGCGCGAGGTTTCCGAGTCCGAAACTATCTCTGACGATTCGGATGTCTGGGTGGACACCAAGTGGCAAGATGTAAAAGTTGGGAACATCATTAAACTTGCCAGAAACGATCCAGTCCCGGCGGATATTGTACTGCTCCATTCTGATGGCGTGAACAATATCGCCTACATCGAGACCATGGCGCTAGACGGCGAAACCAACCTCAAAGCTAAGCAACCGTCTCCCAATATGGCGGGCAAGTGTCAAAATGCGAATGCCATAGCAAAGTGCGATGCGCTATTTGTGGCCGAGGATCCCAATATCGATTTGTACAACTTCGAGGGCAGAGTCACAGTAGATGGCGACACCCTACCACTTACCACCACTGAGATTGTTTACCGTGGCAGTGTTCTTCGCAACACAAATACTGCTATTGGAATGGTGGTAAATACTGGAGAGGAGTGCAAAATTCGAATGAACGCCAACAAAAACCCGAGAATTAAGGCGCCTACCATGCAATTCGTTGTCAACAAAGTCGTTATCATTATTGTTTTCTTCGTCCTCGGCTTGGCCAGTATATGCACCATTGCTTACCAGATCTGGTCAAAGAAAGTCGAGTCGAAATCGTGGTACCTCTCCAACGCGAGAGTACCGGCAGGGCAAATTCTATCCAGCTTCATCATTATGTTCAACACTATGATACCACTCTCGTTGTACGTGAGCTTGGAGATTATTAAGTTGTGGCAACTGTTACTCATGAACGACATCGACATGTACGACCCGATTTCTGACACACCCATGCAAGCCAACACTACAACTATCAACGAAGAACTAGGCCAGATCAGCTACGTTTTCTCCGACAAGACCGGAACTCTTACAGATAACGTCATGCGCTTCCGTAAGATGAGCGTTGCCGGAGTCTCTTGGCTTCACGATTTTGATATTCAGAGGGAAGCTGCCTTAGCGGCGCCGGCAGGGAAAACGGCAGGCAAGGGCAAGCAAAAGGCAAGGAAGTCACAAGGGTCGAGTTCAACCCACTATACCATCGATTCGACTACGGATGATAGAAGCTCGGAAGCTGAGTATGGAAAGGGAGCCCTTGCAGCAACCCAAGTTTTGAATACTGGAGCACGATCGGTAAGGGGGCCATCGCAGCAGCTGAAGACACAACAGCTGCTAGAATACCTACGCCATAAGCCGCATGGCGTGTTTGCTCGAAAGGCTAGATTCTTTTTGCTCTCATTGGCACTCTGCCACACTTGTCTCCCTGAGACACAGGAAGATGGGACCGTCGATTTTCAAGCTGCCTCGCCGGATGAACTTGCCCTTGTTCGAGCAGCTCAAGATCTCGGTTACATGGTCATTGACAGAGCTGCCCAGACAATTACATTAAAGACTCGTCCTAACGGATCTACTGGCCCTGAGACTACGGAGGTTTATACCGTTCTTGATGTGATCGAGTTCACTAGTAAGAGGAAGCGCATGTCCATAATCGTCCGCTTTCCTGACGGCCGCCGATGCGTGTTCTGCAAAGGAGCAGATTCGGCGGTTGTGACGCGATTGAAGCTCAGCCACCTCGCCACACAGAAAAAGGCGGAGGTTGAGCGAAGGTCCAGCATGCGCAAGAGCATGGATGCGGAGCAGGCTCTTAGGAGGAGAAGTGATGCATATAATGGCAGCCCGAGAAATAGCATGAGTATTGACTTGAATAGGAGTCTAGACCTCGCGCGGACCAGTCTAGGTGCTGCTCCAAGGACAAGTGGAGTTGGGAACAGGTTCAAGCCATTCCGCGAAGAAATGAAATCGTGGCTTGAGGACCGCGAAACTAATACCGAACCTCACTCTGCCGCTAATTCTATTGAATATGCGAGCCCAAAAACCTCGCTTCAGATGCCTAGGAAGTCGTTCGCTTCCGTGATCATCGATGAAGACGAATACTTTGACCACATGGTCGACGAATCGCTAGCTGTCAATGAGGCGGCGGTTTTTGAGCGCTGCTTTCAGCACATCGAAGACTTCGCAACCGAAGGTCTCCGCACCTTGCTCTACGGATACAAATTTATCGATGAACAGGAGTATAACGTGTGGAAGAAAGTATACCACGATGCGGCTACGAGTCTCGTCGATCGTCAGGAACTGATCGAAGAAGCTGGAGACTTGATAGAGCAGGATTTCGACCTAGCAGGCGCTACTGCTATCGAAGACAAATTGCAGAAGGGAGTGCCCGAGACGATCGAGAAGCTTCGACGAGCGAATATCAAGCTGTGGATGCTTACTGGTGATAAGCGCGAGACGGCCATCAACATTGGCCACTCTTGTCGTCTTATCAAGGATTACTCAAAGGTGATAATTCTCGACACAACTTTGAGTACTGTTGAACAGCTCATGGCCACGTCACTTTTGGACATTGGCCAGGGATCCGTTGCGCATTCCGTTGTTGTCGTTGATGGCCAAACGCTCAGTGATATTGAAGCCAACGAGACATTATCCCAGCTATTCTTCAGTCTTGCAGTCCACGCCGATTCCGTCATTTGCTGTCGCGCCTCACCGTCCCAAAAAGCGCTTCTCGTCAAGAAGATCCGCCTTCGTGTCAATGGATCTGTAACCCTTGCCATTGGTGATGGCGCCAACGATATCGCTATGATTCAAGAAGCCCACGTCGGTATTGGCATCACCGGGAAGGAGGGGTTACAAGCAGCTCGCATTTCCGATTACTCGATAGCTCAGTTTCGCTTCCTCCAGAAGCTGTTATTGGTCCACGGCCGTTGGAACTATGTCCGTACTGGAAAGTATGTGCTTGGGACTTTCTGGAAGGAGATGCTGTTTTATCTCACTCAAGCTCTGTACCAACGCTGGAATGGGTATTCCGGCACTTCCTTCTACGAGTCTTGGAGTTTGAGTATGTTCAACACGCTGTTCACGTCGCTCCCTGTCATCTTCTTGGGTATTCTCGAGCAGGATCTGTCTGCTGCGACTTTACTCGCCGTACCCGAGTTGTACTCGCAGGGCCAGCGAGGCGAGGCGTTCAACATCAGGAAATATTTCGGATGGATGTTCATGGCTACCCTTGAAGCATGCCTTGTGTATTTTATGGTGGTCAGCCTGTTTTCATGGCCCGCTATCAGAGGCGACCATGGAATCTTCGCGATGGGGGATCTCTCTTTCGGCATTTGCGTCGTTATCATCAACACGAAACTACTGTAAGTTCATGCCAACATATGCCCAACCTTCGCACAAAACTAACGTAATGTTACAGGTTCATTGAGAAACAGAATAAAACTCTCCTTTCACTACTCGCCTTTACTATTTCCATCTCCCTCTGGACCCTGTGGAATATTGTTCTTAACTATATATACGCCACTAAACAATCGCTGGCGTATAATGTACGCAATGGCTTCATCAAGAGTTTTGGGCGGTTGCTCCCATGGTGGATAACTGGTGTGGTCACTTTCACTGCATTCCTTATTTTCGAGTTTGGGGTCGCCAGCGTACGCAAGACGTTCTGGCCGGTTGATACGGATGTTTTCCAAGAACTGGAGAAGGATAAGGCGATGAAGAGGAAGTTTGAGATGGCGTGTAGGGATGTACTTAGCGGGACGAAGGGTGCGACTGAGGCTGAAATATTAGAGGAGCAAGAGAAGGAAGAGGAGGAGCGGGAGAAGAGAAAGTTGGAAGAGGAGGTGAGCCAACTGTTACATAAGAGGGCGATAGACGCGGGCGCACAGGATACCACGGTTAGAAACTAGTAAATTATATATATATTTGTCACTACACTTGATCCCCTTCATGGTTCCAGTTATCCTCGTTCCCAGTAGTGGCTAAAACCATGGGATACGAGGAATAGGCCTAACATTATCCTTCAAGGTTCCACAGCCCATAGATGGTGCGATAAATTCACATCTTCGAGGAATCATCACAAAATCTAAAGTCACAACACAGATATGGCCCACAAAACCTGAACGTGGGAAAGATCATTGTAATTCTTTCAGACCCTAACATATCCCGCAGCTTTTCCGTGAACGCCATCACCATGTCCAAATCCATCACCACCTATCCCAGCCTATCCCCTCGGAGCACCTCTCCCGCTTGCCCTCGCCCGACTGACTGTCGCCCTTCCTCTTGCCAATCCCACACCGCGTCCCTTTACGCCCCTCGAGCGGAACATCGGAGCATTCCTGTCATCTCATCAGCATAGTCCTTGTACCCTCCCCGCCCCAACACCTGGTTATCTTACCTCAACATATCCGGCACAATAAAGAACCTCACATGCGACCCTCTGATGTACACCTGGTCCAGATGCGACACGCGTCCATCGCGCGCGGTCACCGTGATATCCTTGAGCTGCACATTCATGTTGTCCTCAGCCTCGAGCAGCTTCCCGCGGTAGACTTGTCCGGACGTAATTTCGAGTGTGACAACGTGACCCTGTAATAGACACATATTAGCATGATTCGTCTTATGGCAAGATCACCCCGGCCCGTCTTGTCGTGCGCGCAATTGCTCGAGATGTCCGAGGGCGAGGTGGGGTTGAAGAAATTGGATGATGTACCTGAGCTTCGTTCAGCAGCTTAATAGGAATACCGATAGTGCTCGTCATCTTGGCGTCGTGTCGCGGAGCTTAATGACAATAATGAAGACTTGGGTTGTGCGTGAGGGTGAGGATATGGCTGTGTGGAATCGTGGGGTGGGCGTTGCAGACGAGGTCCGCGCGGTTGAGGTTGGCCCAGATAGAGCTTGAAGCATTGGCGCTAACGCGCCTTGCAAGATTTCTGTGTGCAAGGCTGAGATCCGCGCGACGTCATGTGACCTTAGCCGCCATTATCTCACCACGACTTTGGCCCAACATCAAAAGGTCTACTTTAATATCAGCCTCCGCGTGCATCGAATCTTTTGAATTCACTATGTATTGAGAATATAATAGTCTTTCCTTGTTTCTGTATTATCATATTGTTTTAAGTACCTTTTTCTCCGTCAACCGCATCGATGGTTGATCTTCGCACCTTCAACCTCTCCGGCACGCTCTCGGCGCTGAGCCTCCTCTTCCGCCCATCCCAGTGCATTCCTCAAGCTGTTGTGCGGAACTTTAATGACCTGCCCCTTCCATTATCTCGTGCTTTCGACAACGATACACGCTTTGGGAAGGTGAATATTCGGGCCGTGGTTCTGGACAAAGATGACTGCTTCGCCAGGCCCGGCGAGAACGATATTGCGCCTGAGTTCAAGGTATGTGATTATTTCTTCTTGTCAGTATCCACTGGGGAATCAATGGATGCAGTTCTGTTGTTTTTCGTTGCGATTTTCACGTGATTATATATCTATCCCTTTTGTCCCCCCTGACAACTCCCCGCCGCATATGAACTCTAAACTAACCACAAATCAGGCACAATTCTCTCGACTTCGCGCAGCCTACCCGCCCCCATCCATGTTAATCGTTTCCAACACAGCCGGCACCCCTTCCATGGACCCGGATCTCACCTCCTCCGCCCTCCTCGCCGCCGCGACATCCGTCCCAGTCCTCGCACACCGCACCAAGAAGCCCGGCTGCAGCGCCGAGATAATGGCTTATTTCCACTCCCATGCCGAGTTACGCGACCTGAAGCCTGAAGAGGTGGCCATAATTGGGGACCGCCTCGCGACCGATGTTGTCCTTGCAAATCGTATGGGGGCCTATGCGATATGGGTTCGGGAAGGTGTGGTGGCAAAGGAGGAGAAAAGCCTTTTTGCAAGGTGGGAGTACGGGATTCATGACTGGTTAAAGAATAGAGGAGTTCAGAGCCCCGTGCCTGGGAGCCCTTTTGAGTGAAGGGTTAATGCAAATCATTAAACTTCAAGGTTGCCACTGATGATTATATACTCTCGATCTGGGCCAGCGCTGATGAACTTCGTCGCCAGTCTATGGCCAAGGTGTACTTTTGCGCCGTATTCAATAGCTGACTCTTGTTGGAGCCAATCCGCGCTAGCTATTTTGCCATGGTGCGTAATTATCAAAGACGGCATTGTTAGGGTCGCTTTATAAACGACTATAATCAACACCATGGTCCAGGTATTGACTATATGTTCTTTAAGGCATATAATTTCTTTAAAAAGTGCGGTGACAACTTATCCATAGCACTCCCCCAGCTGTATGGATTCTCAACTGTTTCGTTAACGAGTTTCAAACCACTTGGAGAACGTCACATTCGTCGAGGCTACCTAGGACGTAGTGTAAGTATAATATTAAGGGTAAAATCATGAAGCATAGTTTCGAAGATCCTCTAGGATGCTTCGAACATGACCAGGCAATGATCTTTATATCAATGCATGTTCAAAGTTTGAATCGCACCTATAAATAGCAGCTTACTGTACTCTAGCTTTGCGCCAAGTAATTACCCCATTACCCCACTCCTCATACTTTCCCAGCGGACCAACCTAATCATAATTATACAAACTGTGGAGGCGCCAGACCATCCACTTCTATTAATCAAGCCAATGTATTACCGATGAAAATACACACAGCTCGCCCTCTTGCCTGATGCCAACACAACCATGCCAACCATCCTAGGCTTACCCGTCGAGGTGCTTGAAGCAATCATCTCTAAAGTTGACTCCATCATGGATATCGAGGCTCTTGCCGTGCAGTGCAAGCGTCTCCATGGACTATGCAATATGACTACCAGGAAGAGTTACCATCGAATATTACTCCATAGAGAATGCAACCTCCGAAAAGCCACCAAGCTCTTGTTGTCTATCTTGCGAAAGCCGATATTAGGGACCTATGTGCGCTATCTTGAATTTTGCGCCAATATTTCCGAGGCTGAATATAATTCGGGTGAAAAAGATTCGCTAGAAAAAGAGGAAGAAGAAGAGGAGGAGGAAGAAGAAGAAGAAGAAGAAGATGCAGCTAGAGTATATTTAGCTACAAGGAAGGCTGGATTTAGCGGAACTGAGGGGCGGCGAGTCGCAGAGTTTATTCTTCTCAAGAACGCCGAAAAATTGCCCATATTACCCGGCGCATATCGCGGAATATAGTAAGGAGAAACCCCCCTCTGGCGACAGATACTCAAGAATAACCGAATTACTACCATAGTAGCGTGTCTCCGGAAGACAGACCCGTCGTTCTAAAACTCCAGGCACTAGCCGCCTTGTTTATCTCAGTCTCGCCGAATCTTCAATCACTAGCTTTGAGTCCGTTGGTCGATCCTACGCGAGGAGTATTTTGCACGCGGATGGTCCTAGCAGCTGGGAACACCCCTGTGCCTAGTTCCCCATTAATAGAATTTCTGGACCGGATAAATATTAATATTGCGAAGACGGAGTCTTTGCAGAATGTCCGACATATCACATTCAACCTCAAGCAACGAGACTTCTGGTATGTGCATCGCTGTTTTGCTCTTCTAGAAAACCTCAATCTAGTACACCAGCTTCCAAACCTCGAGAGTATTCGCGTCGGAGCGATGAGAGAAAACCGCTCTGGTGGTTTCGTTATGGAAAATGCCGATGCTGGACAGTTCTCCACGCCCCGTCCTAACTCATCTAATATCAGTAAAATCCACTTTGAGAGTTCTTATGTGGGAACGAGATATTTGGAACGTCTCATCGATGTTTGTAAGCGACTTACGGAGTTCACGTTTTGGACACGACCCCCACTAGATATTAATCATTCAAACCCTCGCGGGATTGGTGTAATAGCTCCAAATACACTAGCCAGAGCGCTGCTATCGCATCGGTTCAGCCTCGAAGCGCTCGATTTAGAAATAGGCGATGTAATAGCGGATTTTGATACCGAGGAGCCACCATTACCACTGGAGCCATCTCTGGGTGAGAATAACGACCGCGCTCAATCTGATATTTCGATCGAAAATCTTATCGGCACTGGACGGATTCTGGTGCACTTCACATCCCTGACTAGCCTTACAATCAACTTGAGACTTCTATTCTATTTCGCCATGGGCAATAAACCCGTGGGTGGGAGGGGGCAAGACCACCAGTACAGTCCTGGAAAGGGCCTTCACAATTCTTACCAGGATAGAGCAGGGCAAAGGTCGCAACAGGATAACAAAACGGCCATCCGTGAAAACTTAGAAGCAAACCATATGCATGGTTCGAAGGACAAAAGGTATCAAAATCTAATCGAATCCCTTCCGCCAAGGTTAGAGTATCTCTGTATCCTCGGGTATCACTATGGCTATGATGAGAGGCATGATTTGTTATTGTTGGGGTTAATGACAGACTTTCAAGGAGGAAGGCTACTCCCCCAGTTAAAAGAAGTAAGAGGGGTGGATGAACCGTTCTTTAGGTCTCCAGCTACTGGTAAAGCAAAGCCATATTCGGAGGAGAATAGTGCTGATGGAAAGTTAATGGAGAACTATAGACTTTACGGATAGCAAATGAAATCAGGACAGAATGTGGAAAGAGCCCTTTTCCACAATGCATACTATTCGCTGCCCTACATTTTACCCACGACGTTTCCAGAAACCCCGAAGGCCTGCGCCCGTGTTTGTGCAACTATATGATTCATTTGCTCCATAACTATTAAATTCAAATGGCCAGTCATTAGTTCCCCAAAAATTGTCATATGTAGTCAATCTTTGGCTCATTTATTCCGGAAAGCACCGAAGTAAGTTATCTGGCAGCAATGACCGCCGCCGTGGCGTCTGGAAGTTGACTGCCCATTATTGCGGCTAATAGTAGAGATAAATCAATGGTGATAGATTGTAATCTTTCAATCAACTGAATAAGGACAAAAAAGCAAAAAAGAAAGGAGTGTACCGGATTTGAACCGGGTAGTTTATTTGTATTCACGGGATTGCTTTCTATTGATAGGCTTATACCCAGCTTATAGTGAAAGTTTACAAATCAGGCCTGTTACCGTTACGCCAAACAGCCCCTTTGTTTTGGAGGTAGCGGCTTCGCTTGCCTTATAATCCTTCGGTTGGATCGTATTTGGTGTTGGGGATAAAGGGGGGGCTGGGAGGGGGGGTAAAAGGGAACAAAGGGGGGAAGTCGTGGAGGCGTGGAGGCGCGTAAAGGGGGAACGAAGGAGGCGCCAGGGGGGCAAAAGAATCAAATTTTATGATCGAAATGTGGAATTATGTGGAATCCACGCAACGTGCCAATACTGTAAGAAATTTATTTATCATAGGTTTCTTTCCAATTCATCGTGTCATATTTTTATTGAATCCCATTTCGTGGCAACCACCGAGTAATCTTATATACTAATCACAGTTGATGCCTGTCAACCACAGCCGGCCCGCTAACCGTAGCGTAGGATCCTCGGCATTTTTGGCATAGCACCCCACAAACATCACAGAAACCGCAGGGGTTTGCCGATGGGCCGGTGGGGATAGCGCATTGTAGCGGGGTGACGCGTATTCCTTCAGGATGATGCTGACGGTAAGCATTGTCTACGGGTCCTTTACGAAGCCGCAACATAAAGCTTGACATCGCCCCACAAACGAGTTTAAAGGCATCACGAGTAATATATTCAAGAGATATGGCGACCACTACTATGACCCAGACCCAGCTGTTCGATGATAAATGTCAAATTATAGCTTCAGAGGAAGACAATAACCTCTCCCCACAACTCCCCCCGGGTTTCCTGGATAAAACCCCAAAACTAGACCACCTCCAAGCTGGTCACCTCCGGCACTTCCACAATCTGTCGGCTCAGTTAGATGGAGAATGGAGGCACATGGGTAGCCAGAAACCGGCCCAGGAGTGGCTCGACGCCCTGCGATACCAGCTTGCTACCATTACTTACGCTGCTGGGGCGGCTCACTACCACCATTTACCCGGACTACGGTCTACATTTAAAGGGCTATTCAAGCGGCTGATTAAGAAGATGTTGAGGAGGGAAGTATGGGGTTATTGGTATCTCACCAGCCAGAGCGGCAAGTTTGTTGATCCTGATATTACCGAATTGAGAAAACCTTGGGCGGACCCGGTGAAGACTGAGAATATTATGGTATCTCATTCCCGCTATTTGAAGATAGTTCTCATAAATGGAGGCTAAAGTGTGGCAGTATTCTGGACACCTCCTTCTGATGATATCACTCTTTGGTATGCTTTTCGATGATGATACCTTTGAGAAAGAGGATTCTCTTGTGTTCAACTGGAATCCGATATTTTTCGGCATGGGACCCGAATCATTCGTCTACTCTCGGGAAACCCTCCAAGCTGCTATCATTGATGAAATGGAGAAGACGGGATGGAAGGGTGTGTGCTGTGAACCGAATTGTGTGTTTGTGGTTTGCAATCAGTTCCCTGTAATATATTCCTCGCCCCTCAGAAGATCAACGGCAATTACTGATGAGTACCATAGTTGATAGCAATGCGCTACAACGACAGCAGGAATGGCACCAACGTTGTAAACGAGGTACTACCTAAGTATAAAGAAGCATGGGCAGGGGGTAGTATGTTTGCCTCCAATGGCCTCATAGTTGATTGGTATTGAGTCAATCAGAAAAACATGGCTCAACCAATGAGTCTTGGTTTCACGGCCTGGTTTGTCCATCCCCCCTTTATCCAAACAATTCATGGTTAACATTAGCTTAGGGCCGGTGCATTCATGAACTCCTGGAACTCCGCCGAAGTCCGCTCTACCTTCCCATCCCAGGCCCTTGGATTCCTCACTCAGGGCCCATCAGGTAATGTCAGCCTAAACCCAGTGCCAGTAGCCCACACCATCCGCCGTCTAGTCGCCGAACAAGGCGCCGACCCAGATGCTCCAGAAACCCTCCGCCAGGCAAGAGAAATCGTAGCCTCATCAGGACCAGGTACGAGACCAGCATTTGCTCAGCCAGCACTGGGGTATGTCGTCCAATGGCTGTCTGAACTTGGCAAAGAGGAATTACTATCAGGGTTGCTGAAGCATGCAGATACATTCCTCAATCCTAGCTGGGAGAATGGAGGACTGTACTATGCGCGCTGTGACCAGGCCATGGACGGGAGCGGGAATAGCACGCTGATGGAACCGTATACTGGGAACGCAGCGATTGGGTATGCGCGACTTAACATTGAGGATGGACAGAAGACGATGTGGGAGAAACCTTGGACTGGCGAGTTTGTGAGGGGGAAGCCGTTCGTTGATACTACGGCGTTTGAAGATGGAGGGGTGGATTTTTTGAGGGCGAGATGGAGCGAAGAAGTAGATGCGTTTATTGTCACGGCAAAAACGTGGCATGCGAAGAGTTCGAGGTGAGTTTTATGATTCCCATGTCTGACTGAGAGATGAGAATAGCTTGCTAATTGTGATTTAACGACAGTGTGGAGTTGTCATTTGGTAATTTGCCAGAAGGTGAATATGGGATTTATGTTGATGGCAAGCTGTCGAGGAGTGTAGTGGTAACGGGGGAGAATAAAGTGATATCTGAAAGAGTAGAGATAGGAGGGACAGAAAGAGATATAGTAGTCTTCAAATGCCGCATATAGTATTTATTCCACCCAGAAGCCGAAAATGGGTTTTATATCGCAGCTATTATTTAGAGCTATTATGATTAAAATGAAGATATTTATTAAACCAGAATTTTTCATACAAACACAAATAGTAAAAACAAAATGTCCTGCATTTATAAAACCCATCAACCATTCTAATCTACACCACACACATCTAATCCGTACTCCCAAAACCCCAAAACACCACCCAAACCCCATCAATCCCCTCTCAAACCCTCCATCCACCTCACGCCCACTTGCTCCATCACTTGAAACAATAATACATCAAAACCCCCCTAAAGTTCACCTCACTAACATCATCCCTAACATCAACCATCATCTTCCCCTCCCTCCAAAACCCGCCCTTCCGCGCCTCATCCACGAAACCTTTCATCGCCTCCCTAGCACGCCCTCTCGTGGCGAGGGCTATGGCGCGGTCGAAGGCTGAGCGGTGGGCGGGGGTGAGGGAGGCGAGGACTTGGGATGAGGGGGTTGATTGGGGTGGGGCGGTGGAGTTGGCTGGTTGGGGGGGTTAGTTTGGTGTGGTGGTGGAAGGTGGCGGGGGGGGGAGACGTACTGGTAGGTGTAGGCATGGCGATAGTGGCGGGCACGAGGTAAGACATGGTGATGGTGGCTGCTGGAAAGTTGAGGCTGTGATATGGTGTGTGTGTGGTGCTGAGGATAATTTGATCTGAGCTGTGATTTTGATTTCTGATTTTGAGATTCGAAAGATGGAATATCCTGCTAACTTTATAGGGCTCTCCCCACGTTGGATTTCTCTATGAAACCAGCGTGGGCACCGCCCGAATCATCCAACAGCGGTAACATTGATTATACTTCCTCATGACTCTTCTATAATTACCAACTACCCAACGATGGTAGCGCGGTCATTGCGCCCTCACCTCATAGACCACAGCCGCCATCTTTCCAACAACCCACCATCCTCTCACCTTGAATTTCGCTATGAAACTAAACCACTATGGCTATCGGTCCTCAAACTCATCATACGGCGGCAATGGTCACAATGCCACCTCATAATGGGACCAAATGATACCCAACACCGACGGTAGCGTCGCTATCACATCAGAACCACAGCCACCATTCCAACATCGCGGCACCCCTTCTCGTACAACGGCGGCAACCTCCATTTTGCAATACTTCTTCATAGCCAGAGTAGATTATATCAAACGCCCATGTTAGCGCCGCTACTCGCACCCGAGTATCGTGGACCACAGCCACCATCTCCAACACCACGACCATCGCTTCTCACGTTGAATTTCCGAAAGAGACCACCATGGCCATCGGTCGCTCGACTCATCTAACGGCGGCAATGGTCGCTATCCCACCTCATACCGGATTAAGTGATATCCAACACCGACGGTAGCGCCGCTATCACATGGTGAACTGAGCCACCATCCCAACATCACGACCACTTTCGCGCACCACACCCGCCCTTGGAACCACAGCGCCAACAACCACCACCACCATCACCAAAACCAACACACCAAAACATCATCTCACACACATCCCATCTCATCAATCTGCCCCGCCAACACAAAGATGGTGGGTGGTTATATTTTCACAGCCCTGTTGGTTGTTGGTGGTCGCGACATAGCCGCGGAACTTGGCCGCTGTATCAACTAGGCGCCCGACCACCAACAAACGAGGGGGTTATCACGAGGGGATATGACGATTCGCGATACGCCGACCGATTCCGGCCTCATCATCCCTTCATCTGGAAAATCTCCACTTTCGCACTCATCTATTCTGTCTAATTACCCAACCCCCCCAAAACCCACGAATCTAATACTTCTTAGCCCACTCCCGATACCACTCCAACACCCCCTTATTAACAACACTCTCCCCCACCCCCCCCTCAACCCCACTAACAACCCTCTTCACCGCCACCTCAACCTTCTTCCCATTCCCCGTCACCGGCACCCCGCCCCCCTCACACACAACCCCCGGCACATGCCTCGCGCTCAGCCTCGTCCCAATCTCCCTCTTCACCCTGTCCCCCAGCTCTTCGCTCCAAACTTCCCCGGGGGCCATCATACAGAATAACAACACCGTCTCATCCGCGTCACCTGCGCGACGGCGACCGACGCAGACGGCGTCGCTGATGGTGGGGAAGTGGGCGAGGAGGATGTTGTAGATTTCCGCGGACCCGAAGCGCACGCCTGCGGGTTTGAGAGTACCGTCGCTGCGGCCTAACATCAACAACCCCGACGCGGCATTATTCCTCCCCTCCCTCCCCGCCTGGGTATGCGGCACGAAAGAGATGAAATCAGCATGATGCCACACCTTCGGGAAGGCAGCGAAATAGGCATCGAAATACTTCTCCTCCCCCTTTGCGCCGAAGAAAGTAGTAGGTTGCGCCGGAAACGGGACCGTGGCGACTAAATCCCCTGCTTCCGAGGGCGCGACTGGGACGCCCTCAGGCGAGACGGCGAGCAGCGACAGGCCGAGGGCGGGGCCTTGGATTTCGCCTTCGTAGACGGGGAGGAGGGGGTTCGGGGCGCCGAAGAGGGATATGATATCCGTCCCGCCCGTGATGGAGGCGAGTTGGACCGTAGGCGGGAAATTAGCGTATATATACCTATACGTCGACGGCGCGAGCGGGGATCCAGTAGAGTATATAGCCTTCAGCGTCTTGAGCCTCGCCGCCGCCCCCCCATCCGGTTGCGGTCTCAGCGGCTCCGTATGTTTCTGCTCCAAGATACTCAGATATTTCGCCGACGTCCCGAAATGCGTAATCCCCAGCTCATCAATGAGGTAAGGCATTGACATCTCCCCCTTCGGACGAAACGGCGAGCCGTCATAGACGACGATTGTGGTTCCGACGGACAGCGCGGAGACGAGCCAGTGCCACATCATCCAGGTTGTGGTTGTGTAGTAGAGGAGGCGCGAGGAGGGGAGGAGGTCGCCGTGGATGATGTGTTCTTTTTTGTGTTGGAGGAGGGTGCCGAGCGTGGAGTGCACGATGCATTTTGGGGGGCCGGTGGTGCCGGAGGAGTAGAGGATGTAGAGGGGGTGGGAGGAGGCGAGGGGGGTGAATGTTTGGGGGGCGGTGGGGTTGGGGACGCTGGGGGTGTGTTAGTTTTGGAAAAGGATAGAGCTTTAGGAAGAGTAAGTAGGGGGGGGGATATAGAAAGCGCAACATACCTGTCCACAAAATCCTGGTATTTCCACGCCTTCGCCCCCTCATCCACCACCTCCGCCAAACTCCCAACCCCACACTCCAACCCCACCACCGTCTCAAAAACAACCACAGCCCTCAACCCCCTCCCCCTCAACCCCTCCACAATCCCCCTCACCTTCCCCCCACTCGGATGCGTGCGCCCATTATACCCAACCCCATTATCCACAAACAGCACCTTGGGCTCAATCTGCACCAACCTCTCCAGCACCGCATGAACCCCCGTATCAGGACTCACCCCCGTCCAGACGACGCCGATACTCGCTGCTGCTAGCGCGGCGACGACGGCGTTGGCGGAGTTGCCGAGGAAACCGGCGATGCGGTCGCCGGGGTGGAGGGAGAGGGATTGGAGGGCGAGGGTGCAGCGGCGGACGCGCTCGCGCAGTTCTGTCCAACTAATGGCGTGGGAAGAAGTCTCGTTGGCCTCAATGATAGCTGGACTGGAGGGGTCGGGGGAAGAAGAAGGATAGAGGAGGTTTTCGGCGAAGTTGAGGGTGGAATTAGGGAAGAAGGAGGGGCGGGGGTACATGGGGGCGTTGGGGGGGAGGACCTGGGTGGGTGTTAGTTTGTGGGGGTGGTTGGGGAGGGGTGTGATGGATGAAAAGGGGAGTGGTTAGGTGGCTTGGGAGATATGAAAGGGAGTAGAGATTGAACCAGTGGGAGAAGTCCCCAAGCATACAGATACCCATCCAACCCATCACCTCCCATTATAACTCAAAAAGGAGAGCATAAAGACAAAACACGTGACACAAAAAACCCATTATCACTTACAGGCTCATCAACCCTACTCCCCTTGATCCCCGTGAAATCCCACACCTCCCCCCAAAAGTCCCCAATATTCTCCACAGACCACTTATGCAGCTCCTCATAATGCTCAAGCTTAAGCCCATACTTCGCATTAACACGCTCCTTAAACGCATGCATCTGCGTCGACGTCGGGTCGGGATGTCTCCATAACTCGGCGTTCGAGTCGGCGGTGGCGGGGTGGCTGGTGAGGCCGTTCGGGATGTCGGGGGCCATTGGTGGGGGTGTGTGGTTGTGTGTTGGACTTGGGGTGGGTTTTTATTATAGGACTGGTACGGTAGTATAGCAGGAGGGAATATGGAGGAATAGAGGCCGGGGGATATAGAGGAGAGAGTGTGCACTCTATACAGTTATAACGGAATATAAAGAACGGAGCAGTGCGGATAGGTGCCGAGGTCGACGACGGGAGACGGAGCGAATACCGGAGTAAGAAGACCGCCGTTAGGGGGAACAGCTTAGAAACTTGACGAGCTAAGCGCGCGGGAGAAGAAGGAGAACGAGAGACAGGAGAAAGTAGAAGGAGAAGTGAAGGGATGAGAAGAGGATATACTATTATTCTTCTACTCCCTCCGCCGTTTCCCCACTGTGAACCTATTAATTCTGTTGGCGCGCACTTGTCACTCACCACCTCCCCAGCACCGCGGGGTACAAGCGGGGTGATTGCCCAGGGCGGGTTTACTCGGGTACACACGGGACTCAGACCTCCCAACAACTTTGCCGAAACGACGCGGCAGCTATGGGCGGCGCGGCGTGAAAGAAAAACGTGACAATAGTTAAGAAAAAGTCTCCAGACGAAAATAACGTGACCTGGATTTGAAAATGCGATAAGAAGATAAAAAACTCGAAAATGTCACGTGGATGTCCCTCGGGCTTCGGACATGGCTTGTGCCCGTGTGTGTGCTCCTTTTTTCTACGTGTGTGAGGAAAAAGGAGGACAGCCCAGGCAGGATCCACCACTCCACCATCCTCGATCCAACTATCCGCGCCGCTCCCTCGGTTTTCGCTCCCGTACCTGGCTAATGCACGCGCTAAGTCCCGATATGGGAAGGAGTGTTACGCTAGGAGTGTGGTTAGCCAATCAGAGATGGGGTGCACGTGCGTTGGTGAAGGCTTTTCCGTCCTGTAATCTCCCAGCGGCGCGTGGGGTGGAGACTGGGTGGGCGAGGTGGGCTGGTGGCACGTGATCTGACTGTACTAAGAGAGCATAAGTGGTGTATTTTATACTGTAGACCACTTTGTGGTGTGATTGTTCTTCAATGCGTGATCCATAGCGGGATGATTTTGTCTCAGTTCGAGACAGGAGGGATTTTATAATAGGGGGGGAGAGGGGGGAAAGGACAGCAGTTACGATAGTCATGGTGAATCACCACTGGTCGAGTATATGACATCATGACATATGGGGTGAAGTACTCTTCGACAGAAATGTACCTGCTTGCTGGTGTTCTTTTGTCGAGATGTACTTTCAATCAGGATGAGTAGAGATAACACACCTAACAAGATGATACATCACATCACAAACCCCGATGATTGTCAATCGTGCCAAGCCATGCTGCCAATAGTTGACTCGGATCCGCCGGTGGCCGTTGGGCTCCGTAGTTCTCCGTCGCTGGTTTCTCGCTGGTGGGACTGTTAAAAAGTACAAAAAAAAATGTACAAAAAGTACTAATCGTACTAATCGTACTAGCCATACAAATCGTACAGAATTACCCGATGTGGTAGTCTAAGCGAGAAATTACTCTCCAATCCCTCCAATCCTCGCCCTCACTCTTCCATCATCTCCATCACTCCCGGCAATCCGTGGCTACCCAGGTACCTTTTATACTGTCATCACACCAACAATCTACTTGTTCATCCCAAGCACCCCTTCCCACACCCCTACCCTTTCATAACCTGCCTGGCTGTCTTCCCTTCACTTCATAAATTACAAGCTATCCTTCATATCCTCTCTATCCTGTCCATTCTCTCCCTTTCCTTGGCCTCATTCTGAATCTGGCTGCCTTACTTCTTCCCTTCTACTCCACAATTATCGAGGTGGCCCCCCCCTCGCACCTCGCTATCCCTTTCATCTCAATCCCCGTCCTATCTCTACCGGTCTTCTCCCACCTCCCGACAACTTCTACTCCTCTTACCTCCCCCCCCTCCTCATCTCGACTTCAATCTGCCAAACCCACGTCGTCGACCTCCCGTCTATCCTTCCTCTTCTCGTGGTTTATGCCGCTGTGAAGGGTCCTCACGTCGTAGCTCGCGACCGACGGGAAAAGGAAAAAAAGGAAGGAGACCAAACGAGTGTCAATGACCAGTCTCAATCTACGGCCATTTTAGCTCTTTACTCTTGTCCGCCCCCTCTGCTCCTTCCTCGAAACTTCGACGACGCAGAAGCTCACACGGGGTATCTACGACTTCGAACACTCTCCTTTCAACCTATCTCAAACTCGATTCGGTATGTCAAAGTCCCTCCCTCTATCCCGGTCTATCCTATCGCCAAACTCCTATTGCCCTACCTCATACTGCGAATACCTACATTGCGCTGCACCTGTGGCTGAAGACAGTACCCTGTCTCTGCCTACATACCAAGCATCACTTCCTTCCTAAAGCAACTTCTCTATCCTGCAGGTGGCTGTCACGCACGAGCCTTCTCTCCAGGTCCTTGGCTGACATTACCCGCTCCCGCAGATTGATTCTCTACGCGTCTCTCTCCCTGCGCCACTCCGTTGACGTCGGTTTCCAAAAATCGAATTACAATCGAGGTTCTAATACACCCTCACAACTACACTCTGTCCCGTCAGACCTTATTCACTTAAGGCTGCACTCAACACCGCAAAATAACCTCACCTATGACCACAATGCCTCGTCAGGGTATTAAAAATCCATTTGCGAGCACTGCCACTTCGACGGTTACGGTCCCAGCAGCAGCTGATAAACCGGCCGCACGAAGAAACTCCTTCGCGAAGGCGTCGAGATTAACACATTTCTTCTCGGGCACCCCCAAGAGCAAGGAGCAACAATCCGCTCAGTCTGCCCTGTTGGCCGCAGCAGCTGCGCAACAGCAGTACCTCCTGAACAACCCGTCCCCTTCGATCAACGCCTCGAACGTCTCCCTACCCACAATCTCTCTATCCGCTGTCGAGGACGAAGAAGCCACAATGGAGGAGCCAGCAACCACATTATTCCAGCCGCCGTCGGCCGCGGAAGCCAAGCGCCAGGCTCGTGTCGAAGCCCAGTTCGGTCCCCTCGTCCACCAATCGCATAGATATGTCAGCCAGCATATGGGCGAAGAGCTGGAAGAGCCAGTGATGGACGAGCCGCCGTACTACTACCTCCTTACCACATATCTCAGTTACTTAATTCTCATCGTCTTCGGACACGTCCGGGATTTCTTCGGAAAGCGCTTCCGCCCGCTCCATTACAAGCACCTCAAGTCTGCCAACGGCTACGCTGCCCTCAACAGCGATTTCGACAACTTCTATGTGCGTCGCCTGAAGATGCGTATCAATGACTGTTTCTCCCGCCCGACTACGGGAGTCCCGGGACGTTACATCACTCTTATCGACCGCAAGTCGGACGACTTCAACCAGACCTTCCAATTCACCGGAACATTCACCGAGACGTTGAACATGAGTTCCTACAACTACCTTGGATTTGCCCAATCTGAGGGCCCCTGTGCGGATGCCGTCGAGGAGACTGTCAAGAAGTACGGAATCAGCGTCGCCAGTCCAAGAGCAGATGCTGGAACGTCTGACTTGGTCATCGAAGTCGAACGCGAGATTGCGAAGTTTGTTGGCAAGCCAGACGCCATGGTATTCTCTATGGGATTCAGCACGAATGCCACGACTTTCCCGGCTTTGGTTGGCAAGGGCTGCCTGATCATCTCTGACGAGCTTAACCACGCATCTATCCGTATCGGTGCCCGTCTTTCGGGTGCTATGATTAGCAGCTTCAAGCACAATGATATGAAGGATCTGGAACGTCTACTCCGCGAAGTTATCTCTCAAGGACAGCCAAGGACTCACCGACCGTGGAAGAAGATTCTCGTCGTTGTCGAGGGTCTCTACTCTATGGAGGGAACCATGTGCAACCTGCCTGGTCTCCTGAAGCTGAAGAAGCGCTACAAGTTCAACCTGTTTGTTGATGAGGCTCACTCTGTCGGTGCTCTCGGACCAAAGGGACGTGGTGTCTGCGACTTCTTCGGTATCGATCCGGCTGAGATCGATATTCTCATGGGTACATTGACCAAGTCCTTTGGCGCCAACGGTGGATACATTGCCGGAGAGAAGAACATCATTGCCAAGCTCCGCGCAACCAACTCTGCCACAATCTACGGCGAATCCCCATCTCCACCTGTCCTAACGCAAATTCTCAGCGCACTCCGCATCATCACTGGCGAGCTCGTACCTGGCCAGGGCGAGGAGCGTCTCCAGCGTATCGCCTTCAACTCCCGCTACCTCCGCCTAGGATTGAAGCGCCTCGGCTTCATCGTCTACGGCCACGACGACTCCCCCATCATCCCCGTCCTCCTCTACAACCCCGCCAAGATGCCCGCCTTCTCGCACGAAATGCTCCGTCGCAAGATCTCCGTCGTCATCGTCGCCTACCCCGCCACCCCCCTCATCTCCTCGCGCGCCCGCTTCTGCGTCTCCGCAGCCCACAACAAGGACGACATGGACCGCATCCTCGCCGCCTGCGACGAGGTCGGAAACGTCCTCCAGATCAAGTTCTCAAGCGGTGTCGCGGGGGGCGCCGAGAACCTCGCTGATGGCGTTACGCCCGAGATGGAGCGCGAGTGGCTCAAGGCTAATGGCGCGAAGGCTGTTGTTAAGCCGCCGCGCTGGAGCTTGCGCGAGGTCGTCGCGAATGGTGTTAATGATGTTAAGCACCCTCTGAGATGAAACGTTTGAGCTTTTGCTGTCGAAACTAGCTTTTGTTTGTTTTGATGCATTGGCTTGCGTTTTTTTGTTTGTTAATTTTTTTTGTACAAATACCACAATCGTTCGGATATCTATCTTCGCTTCTTTGCACGAGCGCCTGGTTCCCAAGCACCTACCTACCCGCCCCTTTCCTTTCGCCGGCTCCTGCTCGATCTAATCTGAGCGGAGCGCGAGATGGGGGATGGGATATGGATACGCCGTGGAACCGCCGGAGCACCACCTCGTGCGTGCGCCCTTCTGGAGAGGGACACCGTTTTTTACCTCTTCGAAATGATACTATTAGACTTTTTGGGCCCTACATTCGCTGCGGATTCTTGTTCTGCGAGGCTCATTTTTTTTTTACCTTTTTTTTACTTTAGGTGTGTCGGGGGGGGGAATGATGGTGTTTTGGGCGGAGAAGGGAAGGGAAGGGAAAGGGATGGGGTGTTGGGTGTGTGTGTGGGTGGAGTGGGTGTTTATGGATGTGCTGTGTCTGTGTCTGTGTTGAGTAGATGTGATGTGACAGGTCGGGTGGCTGGCTGGATGGGGACTTGGGAGGGGGGTTATTTTTGGGAGGAATATAATTAGATGACGGGTTGTTTAATGTGGATGGATGGGGGGATGGATGATTAGATGGATGGGGATGGGGATGGGGATGAAGGAAGAGTGGGGGGAGAGCTTGTTACTTTAATGGGATGAGCTTTTCTTGATTAATAATTGGTGTCTTTGTGGGTGTGTTGTTGTGATGGGGTGTGAGTTGCTGGGTCGAATCGGGCTTTGGGTGTTTATGTATGTGTATGTGTATGTGTATGTGCACATCAACATGATCGTGAATATTCCATAACCTTCGTCCCGCCTAGGACGTGAAAAATTCTTCTCCTTTTCACACGTGGAAAGCCGGAGAAGAGGAACCCTTTCTGCCTGGCGGAAGCACCGGAAGAGGGTATATGAAGCCGAAGAAGAGGAGTCCGCCCCTTCTATTTTGGATCGGATGCTCCGGAAGAGAGCGTAGTATGAAGTAGAACTTCTCGACGCTTCATTTTATTTCATGGACGTGTGAAACATACTGTCTGTGGTTTATATATGTGTGTGATACGCGTATATAAACCACAGATAACAGGAGCACACGAGCAGAGCAGATCGTAATACGCGTATAGGTAGAGATACTGTAGTGTAAGTTGTATAAGCACGGCTCTTACAGAGCTAAGCACCCTCCCAAGACGGCAGTGCGTTGTCTAAATTAATTTATGCATTTCTCACCCTTCACTCGTACCGACTAACTATACTCTATGTACACCACACACATAACATCATCCCACCTCACCTCACCCCCTCTTCCTCTAACAAAGTAACAAGCACGTGCCTCACCCCCCCAAAAAAGAAAATAAAATCTCCCCATTTAGCCGCGTCTTTCAGCGTCAGGAGGCCATCCCTAAAAAAATAGGGCGCCCAAAAAAATAATAGGGGAAGCAAGCGGGTCCTCTATTCTCCGAATGTGTGTGTGGTTGTTCCCTAGCTCCCCCCCCTCCCAACCCTGGTCTCGCGACCAACCGCCGGGAGCGTCCGGTGACGTACGTACGTGCGAGTGGAACATTCGCATTTCGCATTTCGCAGCGGCTGCACGGATAGGGTAATTTATACGAGCGACTGTTTTCGACTCTCACACTTTCGCACCAGACGGAATCAACAATCAACCACGGTTAGCGACGGCGGCAGCGCATTTGACATTTTTTCTGCGAACTGGAAGGCGAATAAGGCGCGTACTTGTTTGTACGGGGGGGTTTTGAGCGCTGGGAAAGAAAGGGTTCGGGGTGCCGGGATAGGTACGGCGCGCACGACACGACTCGGATTGAGGCGGGGGGAAAGCGAATGCGAACCCGAAGCTGAAGCTACGATACAAGCCAAAGCTACCTGCCTGATAGAGAGTCGAATACCGAATCCGAAATTGAAGCTGGGCGCAAAAGGGGCATACATACGTGGGCGACGGGGACTTGGGCTGCGGGCTGGGCTGGATTGAACTGCGGCTGCCTGCTTGCCGATCTCTGCGTATACGCGGGACGCGATACGAAGAAGGGGCGTGCGCGCAACGGAGGTGGTGACATGGCCGATGCGGTGCCGGTGATTCGGGTCCTAGATGGGCGTGGGGAGGAGGGGGGGAGTTTGAAGGGTGAGGGTGGTGGGGGGAGGGGCGGGGCGAGTAGTGGGAGTGAAGGTGCGTTTGTGTGTGTTTCTTCTTCTATCTATACCTGCGGGAGTTGGAAGTGGGGAGTGGGGAGGGGGGATATGCAGCTGAGATATTTTTATATTTTATTTTAAGAAAGCTGACGTGGATAGGCAACGCGGCGTCTCGGAAATCGCCAAGCATCGGCAGCAAGGCTATGAGAAGCCCAACTATACGCTCGGGGAACACGAAGAGCGCGGCTGCGGGGAAGACGTCGTCTGCGGCTATTGATCCGCTGTCACACGTACGTACCTCCTTCCCCTTCCTTCCTGCACGCATTGAACCTTCCCATTCCTTCCTGCACGCATTGAACCCCTCCCCCTTTTCTCCCCCAAGGCAACAGCGCTGACCAGACCGTCCGGCGGTATACAGCATATCCTCAAGCGCACGAACACCGAGAACACGATCCCGCAGCGCATGCGCACCGCCAACGTGGCGGATAGCCCGAAGAGCGAGGTGGGCGCGCCGGCGAGCGAGACGGGTGGTGGGGGCGGCGCGGCGAGGAGCGCGGCGGCGGAGGGGACGAGGGAGGAGGGCGCGCCGCAGAGGGAGAAGAAGTACGTGGATTTTATTTTGGCATACATACCCCCACCCACCTTCCCAATTCAGCCCCCAATTGCACATATATTCCCCCTTTTACCCGCGCGAGCTATGCAGCCTGGCACCTGTCACCTCTTCCATTGACGTCCCACCCA
Organism: Pseudogymnoascus sp. WSF 3629; assembly: GCA_001662585.1. Classification (NCBI taxonomy): domain Eukaryota; kingdom Fungi; phylum Ascomycota; class Leotiomycetes; order Thelebolales; family Thelebolaceae; genus Pseudogymnoascus; species Pseudogymnoascus sp. WSF 3629. Next base: position 58,638 of record KV454687.1, read on the forward strand.
CTGCGCCGCGCGGCGGTGGTGGTGCACGAACCCCTGTCCCATCGGCGCTGCGCATCTCCGACCCCGTCCCCGAGCCGGAGCTAACATTTTATAACAATTAGGAAAGTCTCATTCCTGAGCCGCTTTAGCATCGGCAAGAAGAAAGGCATGGATGCCGACGGAGACGACGACGACGACGAGAGCGAGCAGGGCGACCTCCGCACCGAGGGTATGAACGCCCAGGCGTATGCAGGCGCGGCGAGGACGGCCAGCGGGTTCATGCCGCAGCATAAGGAACCGCCGAGGTATATTAAGGTGAGGGCGAGGTATAAGAGGGAGAGGGAGTTCAATCGCATGTTCCTCGCACAGGAGCTGTGTGGGACCAAGAACCCCGTGGCGGCGGGGGAGGAGAATGAGAAAACGGTTCCTGATGTGCCACCCGGGTCCCGCCCGACGTCACGCGAGCAGCACGGTGGCGCGGTGTGGACTACGGAGTTTAGTCTCGATGGCAAGTACCTCGCCGCCGCGGGCCAAGACACCGTCGTGCGGGTATGGTCCGTGATCGCCACAGCCGACGAGCGCGCCGCGCACGAAGCCGAAGAAGAGCAAAGCGAAGGCCACGGGGCCCCCCTCAGCGCGCCCGTCTTCCGCAGCAAACCAGTCCGCGAATTCGAAGGCCACGGCGCCACAGTCCTCGATTTGAGCTGGAGCAAGAATAACTTCCTCCTCTCGTCCTCCATGGACAAGACCGTGCGCCTCTGGCACGTCAGCCGCGCCGAATGCCTCTGCACATTCAAGCACCGCGATTTCGTAACCAGCATCGCCTTCCACCCCCGCGACGACCGCTTCTTCCTCGCCGGCTCCCTCGACTCCGTCCTCCGCCTCTGGAGCATCCCCGACAAAGCCGTCGCATTCTGGAACCAGCTCCCCGACCTCATCACCGCCGTCGCCTTCACCCCCGACGGCCGCACCGCCATGGCCGGCGTCCTCTCCGGCCTGTGCCTCTTCTACGAAACAGAAGGCCTAAAATACCACACCCAGATCCACGTGCGCTCCTCGCGCGGCCGCAACGCCAAGGGCTCAAAAATCACGGGGATCCGCACAGCAACCACCCCAGACGGCGACGTCCAGATCCTCGTCTCCTCCAACGACAGCCGCGTGCGCCTGTACGCCCTGCGCGACAAATCCCTCGCCGCCAAGTTCCGCGGGCACGTCAACGCCGTCTCCCAGATCCGCGCCTCCTTCTCCGACGACGGCCGCTACGTCATCTGCGCCTCCGAAGACCGACGGACGTACATCTGGAGTACCGGCGCCGGCGAGGAGGGGGCGCGCGCACCGGTCGAGTTCTTCGCTAGTCATGCGGGGGCGGTGACGACGAGCGTGCTGGCGCCGGCGGGGACGAGGGCGCTGTTGGCTATGAGTGGGGATCCGGTGTATGATATTTGTGATCCGCCGCCTGTGACGCTGAGGAGTCGGGCGGAGGGGACGAGGAGGCCGACGGGGCCGGGGGGGAGGCATAGTGCGCATAAGGAGGGGAATATTGTTATTACTGCTGACTTAGGCGGGGGGATTAAGGTTTTCCGCCAGGATTGCGCGGAGGGTAAGCGCCGCGCGGAGGTCTGGGAGACGGGGAGTATGCTCTCCTCTCGCCGACGCGGGCGTGGCCACATAGGGAGGAAATCAACGGAGAGTGGAAATGGGTTGAGGGTGCGGACGGGGACGGGGTTGACGGAGGAGAGGGAGCAGTCGGAGGAGATTATGCAGTGGGCGAGTGAGATTCAGACGCCTGCTTCGTCGGAGGCGGATGGGTTGGGGAGTATTAGGAGTATGCGGACTGCGACGACGGGGACGGGGACGACGGTTGGGGCGGGTACGCCGAGTGTGAGGAGTGAACGGAGTGTTAGTCCTGGGGTTGTGAGGAGGGAGAGGGCGGGGGCGAGTTTGGCGCCGGGGGTGGGGAGGGGGACGGAACCGGCGCCGGGGGGGCTGTTGCCTACGCCGAGCTTTAGTTTGAAGCTTGCGAGGGGGGGGGGGAGTGGTGGTGGTGGGGGAGGAGGAGGGTGGTGGAAGAGCGATAGGGGGAGTGAGGGGTCGAAGGGGTAGGGAACGGGTTTCTCGAGGCGTTGATGGGAAGGAGTGTTTGAGTACTGTGCTGTCTGTGTTTTTGAGCGGGGCAGGTTGGTGGGAGGGGGGGTTTCTAATGGCTTGGATGCAGTGGGTAGGGGGTTTGATTACTCGTTAGATATCATGGGTGGGGTGGGATATATCGATGCACTAGATATGATGAACAGGATGTCACATATCGAAGCATACAAAACTAGACAAGACAGGCAAGATCATGGAGATACAGTACAAAAATTATGTTGTTTCGTGAGGCGCAGTCTATTTCCCACCGGCCTGTCTCTATTTGAGATCCAGCGACTCGTGTCTGCTTAGCTGTACACTACATGAGAAGCAAAATTCCACCAGGGTATGGGATTAATTTAGCCATGGGCTCAGAAAGCCTGACAACGCCGTCCCTATGCTTTTTCGTCCTCTCCGGAGCTATGTAATATTGTAATATGGTAGGAAGGCGACACCCCGACCAAACTCCCCTAAGCAATCGTCAAATCGCGCGCCGCCTACATACGGATGCACCGTAGCCATGTGGATTACCACCACACCATCAAGTCGCCGCCGTCGGCATCGACCTCGACAATAATGTCGTCGTAGGTTCAGCCTGCCTTACTCTGGAAATTGAGGTCGCCCTGTTCGCACCAATCCTTCACGGGCTGCATAGGAGAGTTAGTCGAGATACAATAGATAACAGGTAATACCAATGGGACTTACCAGACAACTCAGGTACTTGCACCAGGAGCATTCCTTCTGATACTTATAGAAGTTGTTAAGGAGCACAATGAACAGCACCAGGATCAGAATCAACGCCGCAGCGCGAATAAGCCACCAAACCCACCACAACGGCTTGCGCTCCTTGAAGAACCCAAGTGGTGCCTTTACAAAGCGCGACACCTCACTAGGTCCAGCCCCGCGCACAGTCTCATACGGCGGCTCGTCGGCGCCAATTTTGCGACTCAGAGCATTGGGGGAGTGAAGAATGCAGATGCCGATGGCAAGGCCCATTATGAAACCGCCAATGTGGGAGAAGTTGTCCAGGCCGGGGAGGAGGCCGATAACGAAGGAGATGATGATGTCGAGGGCGATGAAGGCAAGATCTCTCCAGGGGTTGGGGCGCTCGGACCACGTGTAGAGGAGTTCAAGGAGCATCAGGGCGATGATGCCGAAGAGGGATCCGGAGGCGCCGGTGGAGGAGATGCCCGATGCGGCGAAATTACCACCGAGGACAAAGCCGAAGATCCCCGAGGATAGATATACGAGTGCGAAGCGGATAGGGCCGATGGACTGCTCCATCTCGCGGCCGATGGTGACCTGGAGGAGCAGGTTGAAACCGATATGGATGAGACCCGCGTGCAGGAACATTGGCGTAATGAAGCGGAACCACTGGTTGGGCGCTGCCTGGCCCTTTTCGTAGGCCGGCTCGGGAACACCGCCGAAGCCGCATGCTTGTGAGAGCGTGCAGGCGTTTTCGGCTGCGTTGGCGTCGTTCGAGGTGGAGTAGGGACAGGGCCAGGTTATCTCGGTGGTGTTCTGGATCGCGTCCATGCGGCGCATGCATGGCGTGTAGCGGGTGCCCATGCTGATGAGGACGTAGGAGGAGGGGCCGATCATGGGGTTGAAAGATGGCTTGATCTGGATGGGGACGCCGGTAAGTTGGCCTGTGTGGGGGGTTAGCATGCTGTCGAATAACTATATATCAACGCCAATAGGAGAACTGACCAGACTTGACAAGCTCAGCAATGAAGACGGCAATCTGGATGGTGGTAAATAACCAGACCACCCATGCCGTCCTCACGCCCGGCTCCCCCTTGAACATGCCCAATCCTCTGCGTCTCGACTTCGGGGGGTCCTCTGGGGGTCCCGCATCGTATATATGGTCTTGCGAGGGATATTGGTGGCGCATTGGTAGTGTATTTTGCTTCGGTTGGTCTTGTAAGGGTATGAAGTCGTTGGAGGTGCCTGGGGTAGCCTCTCCTTGTCCGTAGTATGGTGAGTTCCCCGCCAGGCTCGCGCTGCTTCCCTTGTTGCTCGCAGGGTATACGTGGTCGTCGAAGGGGCCGACGAAGGGTGAACTTGAGGGTTGTGGTACTATGGGTTGGCCAGGCTGCGGTGAATATGAGGGTAGTCTTGGGAGCTCGCGGTCGTCGTCGTAGCTGCTGTAATAGGGTTGTTGGTTTTGCGCCCCGCCGCTGTGGTATGGTTGTGAGTTGTTGTACGCCATTATGGCTCTGCCTCAGCCTCTAGGGCGACAGCGGCAATGATATAGAGAAAGTGTCGCCTTGATGGCGTATGTATTGGACCCTCTTGTGTCTCTCGATATGAATCGTTTCGTAAGGGGGTGAATGGTCCGGATGCGCGCGTTGGGTAAGCGACAGGCTGTTGATAATAAGAGGGTAAATGAGATAGATTGCAGGTCATGAAGTCATTCACAAACAAGAACAGAACGGGGTATAAGAGAGAGTGTTGATAATAGAACAAAATAACAGAACAAGCCGCGAAGAATGAGGCTTGGAAGTGGAGTTTGGTGGATGGACCGAATGGATTTCGTAGTACTGGGACGGTAGGACGACGGTAAGAGTTGCGCGTCTGGGGTGGAGTCGGGGTGTCGATCTTTGGCTGCGAAGTCGTGTGTGGTGGCTTGTTAGTGCAGACAGTGCCACCACTACAAAGCTGAAACAGGCTGCAAACCCGCCAAGATTCTTCATTGGGAACACAAAGGAGGCGCATAGACCTACGTATGTGTCGATATAAATATAGAAAGGTGGGAAGATGGAAAGATGGAAAGAATGATTTTTGTATGAATGAATGTTTATATATGAGCAAGATACGCGCGGCAGCTGGACGAGGACTGGAATATTGTGAGCAAGTTAGATTGGATTCACTCTCTCACTTGCGAATGAGAATATCATGTAATACTCCATTCAGTTCAGTACTTGGAGAGTTATTTGTATCACGATATGTAGCAAGATGGTATTCACGATCTACGCAACATAAGCCGCGGCAGATAGACAGATATGCAGTAAGATGGCAGCTAGAAGGCAGTGAGATGCAGTAAGATGCTTCTCTCCCCTTTCCTCAGTCTTACTTCATAGATTCTCGTCGGCGCAGTGGAGTCTTCTCGCACTCGCCGCAAAGCTAGTCGTGGCTGCCGCTATTTGATATCAAGTGCTTACGTGCATCGGGCCAACACAATATGCTGCTGTGCTATAGTAGCCGGTTGCGCCTTCCCTTTTTGCATCATTTCTCGTACGAGAAGTCTTTATTCACTATTCCGTTACAATCAAAACATGCTGGTGTAAATAGAGAAAAAAGTAAATAAATCGATAGTTCATCCAGGAACAGGAACGGAAATGCGGGATGCCCCGGTTCTATATTTATAAAACAATCACGTGACACGCCTTCCTTCGTAGAAAATGATCACGTGCGGTGCCTTCCCAAAATGGCGTAGCGCTCCTGCTTAATTGAAATCGCGTCACTCTCGCGTTGGACGCGTTACCTCCTAAGATCCCTGCTATGGCTCGAACGTGAAATGTCAATTCAACACAAACTCAACACCGTCGTTGCTGCCAAACTATGAATTGTCCTTCGATCTGCTGCTCATAATTATCACCAATATACCCCTTACTGCAGTTAATCATGGTCGGCGCACTTTTACCCCAGAAGCGGGTATTTGGTGAGGCGTCGAGCGCCCGCCGAAATATCGACTCCTCCCCCGCCTCGATGAAGAAACGCAAGCTCGAAGGCGCAGAGACCCCCATATCGCGACTTAAGTCTTCACAGAATGGACCGAAGGGAAAGCCCGGCTCCAGCCAGCCGAGTCATTTCGAGTCGGAGGTGTTGGAGAAGTTGACTCAGGATATGACAGGATTGAAGAATAAGAATTCAGAGAAGGACCAACAGTGGGACAGGCCGGCCCTGACCGATTTCAACGCCGAGACGGACAACCTGATCTTCCAGCAAATAGAGGCTGAGGAGGGCACACTTCATGGAGGGAAGGCGACGGTGAAGCTGTTTGGTGTCACAGAGGTTCGTGCCCCGAGCATCTTCACGGAGAGTGTATGCTAATGATGACTTGTTGCAGACGGGGCATTCAGTGATGCTGCATGTTACGGATTTTCTACACTACCTCTATGTTGCAGCACCGGTATCGTTCGTGAGAACCGACTGCGAGAGCTTCAAGGTCTTCCTCGAAAGCCAAGTAGCACAACACCAACCTGCAATCCACTCGGTGCAGATTGTGATGAGAGAGAACTTATACGGGTTCCAAGGCAATCAGCAGAGCCCCTACCTGAAGATTACGGTCACGGATCCGAAGTTCATCAACAGGGTCAGGACAACCATCGAAGGCGGGAATGCGAACTGGAAGGGGATGTGGAAGGGAGCGGACGGCGGGATTTTGACGTTCGACAGCATCCAATATGTATTGAGGTTCATGGTCGACACGAAAATGGCCGGAATGTCATGGGTAGAAGCTCCTGCTTCGAGCTACAAGATGATCAACGCCAATGAACGGCAGTCAAACTGTCAAATCGAGGCAGAGATTGGATACCGGGACCTCATCACTCACAAACCAGAAGGAGAATGGTCCAAGATGGCCCCGCTGCGCACCCTGTCCTTTGATATCGAGTGTGCTGGCCGCAAAGGTATCTTTCCAGAGGCAAACCACGATCCCGTCATCCAAATTGCGAACGTTGTCACCAGGTACGGTGAGAAGAAGCCATTCGTCCGGAATGTCTTCTGCCTTGATACCACGAGTCTCATCGTTAATACCCAGATATTTGAATTTCAGAGGGAAGAGAAGATGCTGATGGCATGGAGAGACTTCCTCGAGAAGGTCGATCCTGATATCATCATCGGATACAACATATCCAACTTTGACTTCCCGTACCTACTAGACCGTGCAAAGCATCTTAAGGTCGGCGGTTTTGACTACTGGTCTCGTCTTCATAGTATAAAGTCGGTGGCGAAGGAGTCGAACTTTTCGAGCAAACAGATGGGGAACCGAGATACGAAGGCAACAAATACAAACGGACGACTTCAACTGGATTTACTACAACTTGTGCAAAGAGATCACCAACTGCGAAGTTATACGCTGAATTCTGTATCTGCTCAGTTTCTCGGAGAGCAAAAGGAAGATGTTCACCACACCATGATCACGGAATTGTTCAATGGAACCCCTGAATCACGAAGAAGATTGGCAGTGTATTGTCTGAAGGATGCATACCTACCACAACGACTTTTGGAGAAGCTCTCCTGCCTTGAAAATTATACCGAGATGGCTAGGGTTACTGGTGTCCCATTCAATTTCCTACTTTCTCGCGGACAACAGGTTAAATTCGTCAGTCAACTCTTCAGGAAAGCACTTGAACAGAAGTTAGTTATACCGAATCAGCGGACAGAAGCCTCTGGCGAGCAGTACGAAGGAGCGACAGTTATCGAGCCTACGAGAGGGTATTATGACGTGCCAATTGCGACCCTTGATTTTGCATCTCTATATCCGAGTATTATCCAGGCTCATAACCTGTGTTACACCACCTTATTGAACAAGGCCAGCGTTGACAAACTCGGCTTGAAGAAAGACGAAGACTATATTGTTACCCCGAATGGCGATATGTTCTGCACAGCAAAGCAACGGAAAGGTCTTCTGACTCAGATTCTTGACGAATTGCTTACTGCAAGAAAGCAAGCCAAGAGGGAGCTGGCTGTTGAGACGGACCCTTTTAAGAAGGCTGTGCTGAATGGTAGACAGTTGGCGCTGAAGATTAGCGCCAACTCCGTCTACGGACTGACTGGTGCCACTGTTGGAAAGTTGCCCTGCTTAGAGATTGCAGGTAGCACGACCAGTTATGGACGTCAAATGATTGAGAAGACAAAGGCCGAGGTGGAGGCAAAATACACAATCGCGAATGGCTATGCACATGACGCACAGGTCATCTATGGTGATACTGACTCGGTCATGGTGAAGTTTGGCACAAAAGAGTTGGCCGAGTCGATGAAGCTTGGTGAAGAAGCTGCACAATACGTATCGTCCAAGTTTGTCAAGCCTATCAAGTTGGAGTTCGAAAAGGTCTACTTCCCATACCTTCTCATCAACAAGAAGAGGTATGCTGGACTGTACTGGACGAACCCGGACAAATATGACAAGATGGACACAAAAGGTATAGAAACCGTCAGGAGAGACAACTGTCGTTTAGTGCAAACCACTATCGAGACGGTCCTTCGCATGATTCTCATCGACCAAGATGTCCAGGGCGCCCAAGAGTAAGTTCAACATTCCCATGTAATAATAACTCACTAACAGCCATCCAGCTACGTCAAAGACACTATTTCAGACCTGCTTCAGAATAAAGTCGACATGGCCAAGCTCGTCATCACCAAGGCGCTTGCCAAGGCCGATTACGCCAACAAGCAAGCGCACGTCGAGCTCGCCGAGCGCATGAGGAAGCGCGACGCCGGCTCAGCCCCAACTCTAGGCGATCGTGTGGCATATGTCATCATCAAGGGCGCAGCAGGCGCCAAGAACTTCGAGCGCTCCGAGGACCCACTCTACGTGCTCGAGCACAACGTCCCCATTGACACGAAGTACTACCTAGACAACCAGCTAGCCAAGCCCCTCGGCCGAATCTTCGAGCCCATGCTCGGGGAAACGCGGGCGCGCAGCTTGCTGACGGGTGCGCACACCCGCAGCGTGGCCATTGCGGCGCCTAGTGTGGGCGGACTCATGAAGTTCGCAAAGAAGACGAGTACGTGCATGGGGTGCAAGAAGCCGCTGGTCGGGAAGGAGGAGAGCGGCAACGCGGTGTGCAAGAACTGCGCGCCACGCATGGGCGAGCTGTACACGAAGACGCTGACGAAGGTGAGCGATCTGGAGGTGCGGTTCGGCAGGCTGTGGACGCAGTGCCAGCGCTGCCAGGAGAGTATGCACTGCGAGGTTATTTGCAGTAGTAAGGATTGTCCCATCTTTTACATGCGCATGAAGGCGAAGAAGGATGTGGAGGATGCGGGGAAGGAGTTGGCTAGGTTTGATAAGGATGATGCGGCTTGGTAAGAGAGGGATACGTGCATTTTTTTTTTGGAAGGATTGGGCAATGTATGCATATGGAAGGGGTTGAGAGGGAGTTACTAGTGCGGGTGGTACAGTGTTATTTAGATAATATATCTCTGGCGCCAAGAAGAGAGAATAATGAATGAGACGGATTTTATTGTATGGTGTCTTCGAAATAGTGCCTGTGAATGACTCGTCGCCGCACTATTTCTTTCTTAAGGGGGGTAAATAGGGAAGGAGCAACCAACTAACTAAGAACGGAAGGGCCTGTCAAATAGAGAAGGAACGGCCCTTGATTATCTTAATACGGAAGGAACGACCGACTCTAGAGGGAAAGAACGACAGCTCAAGAGGGAGGGGACGTTCCTTCCTACCTTGGGAAATATTGAACGGCTATCTCAAACGACAATATCGGAGTGGGCATGGGCCAGTGCCCCTGTATAATTGCAAGTGATGAGCTATTCTGGGATATCTCAGCCCCTGTAGCATCCTTAACGGGCCCCACTTGCCGCTGTCACGACGACCACGACGATCATCAACACCCCCTCTTTTACTTCCCATTTACCAACCAACAACGGCTATATTATAGGTCTACGAGAAGTTACAAGTGATTTGTAATTCATACGATAGATATATCGGAATATCAACGTCAGCGATTTGTTCCTCCAACCCTTGCACACATGCCCGGTCTCAAAAAATGGCTCCGAGACAACCTGCCCTGGAGTTCTTCGACTTCGTCAGAGCCAATTCCAGACCCTCCGCCCTTTCTTCCCGATAAAAGACCAAGTGTCTTAACGCCGTCACCATCGAAGGAGGCCCTCGTGCCATTTACGGATAGCTATGGCTACTTCCAGCACCTCCCATATGAAATACGCCGTCAAATCCTTACCGAGGCGCTTGGCAGCCGCACCTTGCACGTGGACCTAACATATCTCAATCGGCCTGTCCGTAAGAAAGGGAAATATGTTATCGGAAAAGATGGGGGTTATGCATATGCGAAAAGCAAAACCTGGGGGTGGTACTCTTGCGAGTGCCATCAGACTGATAGTTTGTGGCCGGATGGTATTGCCCGTAGAAACTTTGGAGAGGAACGATGGATCGCGAATCAGAGGAAACTTCCTTGCGCTGGGGGGTGCAAAGATGGGCGGAATCATAGAAAGTGCGGGCCTGAGGTGGATGATAAACAACCTCTGAAGTGCCGCATTAACGCTATGGGGTGGCTTTTGGCATGCAGACAAGCGTGGGTTGTTTCATTTTTAAACCCTTCTATATTCTCTATGGCAAAAAAATGATAATAATTATTTAATTAGATATGCCGATGGCGTTGATATTCTGTTCTCGACGAACAATTTCCACATGGATAATTTCGACCTGCTACTGCACCTTCCGCGCTTAATTCTGCCCCAGCGATTACGAAACATCGAATCTATGGAAGTTTCCTGGACCTTTAGACCTACAGCGACAAGGGACAAACCATTGGATATTCTCTGGAATGATCCTACGACGAAAGACACTGTACTCCATGAGCTGTGCCGGATGGTCCCAGAATTGTTTCCCCGCGTTCGCCAACTCGACATAAACATTCTTGGCGAACTAAGACTACGACCGGATACCCACAGCGCAGTTGTCGCCTTAGGCGGCATAGAAGCTGTCTTTCTGGGCCCTATTGAAGACATGGTACGAGCTCTGGGACCTGGACGAGAAGTATGCATCGCTATCCAGCAGACAGTTTTCCACACCTTGTTTATGGAGAAGCTGGAATTGTACGGCCAGGACCTCAAGCAGGATATTTATAATCCGTATAATATTCGCTTTTGGAAGGAACTTGACCCTGACAGTGGGTTGGGGTACTGGATTTGCGATGGAGCTCCGGATAATTGTCAATTGGGGAACATTTATTTCAATAATTACTGAACTGTGAATAAATTGAGTACATATTATACCTTGCTTTAAATGTCAAGAGCGCAGTTCCAAACTTTACCACAACTAGTGATAACTATCTTAAAGTCGAGATGTCTCATTTATATTTGACTTTTTTTTTTGGAAGGAATACGAATCTGATTATGAGTTGGGTATACCTCTACAATATTTAAATAATATTCAGTATCTCCTATATTTTTTCAAGATTAGAAAAATTATAAATAAATTGTATTCAGTTTAACTTTTTAACTTGCAATACACGTATTAACGCAGGGTGTAATTATTATATTTAATCGTACATTGGTATATAGCTCAAACCCCGTAAAACAAATAGTCGCCCATGTACCCGTAGCATTAAGGGGCCTCATAAACCGTCGAGCCATCTCTCAGCTGTGCAGGTTGCTAACCAGGTACGTAGGGTTGTTGAGAATAGATTGGATTAGTAGGGCGCGAATCAAGCTCGGTCTGTGGGGGTGGTGGTTGCGGAAAATACTGTTGATTTGGTGGTTGTTAGGGCTGCTGAGGATAGATCTGAGTAGGAGTATGCAAATCAAGCTCGGGATTAGGAGGTTGCTGCTGCGGAAAAGTCTGTTGACTTAGTTCCTGTGGAGGTTGCTGGCCAGGAATGAAGGCTTGTTGAGGATAAGCTTGGGTGGTAGTATGCGCACCAAGTTCGGAATTGGGAGGTTGCTGTTGCTGGAAAGTCTGTTGATTTGGTGGAGGATAAGGGACAGGTTCTCCTTGGGTAAAGCTAGGCGGAGGGATATATGGCTGCGCGAGATGCTGTGGATTGAGCTCGGACTTGATGTATCCATCTTGCGGAGACTGCTGAGGAGGAGGGGCGGGGTTGTTCTGTAGCTGTCGCCTTGAGCGCATGACGAGGAATATCACAGCGAATGCGAATAGAGCAATAACAGCAAGTCCACCAACAACCCCTCCTACTATAGCACCGACTGGAACAGATTTCGAATTTGAAGGAGGAGGAGTCGAAGAGGATGTAGAATCGGCGCTGTCATGGGCACCTCCGGTCGTAGTAGGTGCGCTGTCATCTGTGGTCGTTGGACTGGTGTTGCTGCCTGTGCTTTGGGCAGTGTGGGAGTGCGTTGCTGAGGATGAGGGTGAGCTGCCTCCTGCACTGCTAGAGCCTTGGGCAACAGCGACAAGGTCACAGATCTCGTTTACGAGATCATAGATTGCTATATGATGTTAGTATGTGCGTGTGGGAAGATGGAAGGAATGAAAGGAATATGAGGAGGCATACAATAACTGGTTTCTGAGGCGTCGCACTTAGCTATTATGCAGGGTGTGGCGACCTGCTCAATTCAGTTGCGGGCGCTGCCGCATTGGCATACGGGGTCTATAGCATAGGGGTGAGTATGTTGTTTCAACTGTTAGGTCAATTGGAGATGAAGCAAGAGAGGAGTCAACAAACCAAGAGAGCTCGAGCAGCCCGCGCCGAGGCTCGCCTGTCCGATACAATCCCGCGCACATTGTGGGAGGGCAGCGAGGTCACCGTCGATAGTGCCAGTGCCGCCTCCTTGTGCGGCAGTGGAGGTGATGAAGGCAAGGAGGAAAGCGTAAGAGAACTGCATTTGAACAGTCGAAGCGACCTCTGCGCGTGATAGGAAAGATTTAATGGAGGACTATTCAACGTTCATCTATGCGACGTCGCCAAAGAATGAGAAGGCGCGCCGGAAGGCGCGACGACAGCAAGGTCATAGGTGACTGTTTGAGGTGCAACCGAGGGAAGCAGACAGCGCTAAATGTATTCCTCCGGTCTGTGCATGAATGAGGTCCGGCATTCTTTAATTCTTATTTATGATTGGTTTATTATCATTCCAAGGAGGATTCGATCGACATGTCTGACCTGCAAAGTACGAATAGACGCACGTTTGACAGCGTACTACCCTAAAATGGATTAGGAAGGGTAAGTGATAAGGGGCTGTGTTTTTAATTTGCTTCCAGCTTACTCTGGCATTTTACGACAAATGGTGCAAAGCTCGAGATGCGATATAACTCTTTAATCGCTTTGGCACAGTTATATTTACACTATGTTTCAAGTTATCAAAAGCTTAATATGATTGTTGGGAAGTATTATCATTGGGTACTTGTACGGGATCTCCCCCTAGCCCCGGCACTGTCGCATCTACCCCACATCAATAAATATCTGAAGGCTCCGTACCTCGCTTCACCTCAATTAATTCATCTTACATCATTGTAACTTACCATAATTTTATATATATTCGGGACATGCAATGTTGCATATTTGCATATTTTCCAAACTTACAGCTTTGCGGCCTGTTTCTGGGCCTTCGCTAACTCCGAGAGTCCAAAAACCTTGAACGCCACCTTCCGCATCTGGACCTCTTCAGAACCCTCTGTGATGCGGTAACGCCTATGGTGGCGGTAGATATGCTCGAAGGGTTTATGCCTGCTGTAGCCGACACCGCCATGGACCTTTCATTCAATCAGCCCCTATCTTATCCTCCAGACTAGGAGAACTTACCTGTATAGCACGGTCTGCACTCTCACAACACAGCCTGTTCGCCCAATAGTTACACATGCTAACCTTGTCGGTCAAATTCTTCTCCACGTCCCTGTGTGGCATACTATCCATATCACTTGCCGTCTTGCGGATCAGCAATCTCAGCATCTCCGTCTGCGTCAGCAGCTCCACGAGCGGAAACTGGATCCCTTGGTTCCACGCCAACGCCTTTCCAAACGGCTTCCTCTCCTTGGCATACTTGATAGACTCCTGGATACAGAATGTCGCAGCACCAAGGCTACTCGCCGCCTGTCTGATCCTGTTATCGTGAAGGAATGCCTGTGCAACACTGAGGCCCGATGTTGGTGGCCCGAAGATTGCCGTCGACGGCACCCATACGTCGTTAAGTGAGACGGTTGCGTGGTCTGTTGGCATATTGAACGTCCACTCATAGCTCTCGACTTTGATGCCTGGGGTTTTAGCAGGGACGATGAAAGCCGTAATGCCGCTAGTTGAGCCAGCACGCCCAGAGGTCCTTGCGAAGAGGATGCAATGTGTTGCAACATGCATGCCGGTTTGCCATTTCTTTCGTCCATTGAGAACGAAACCTTTTACCCCGTTTCTGGTCTCTGGTTTCGCCACAGTCTTGAGATGCGTAGCGTCAGAGCCATGATCTGGCTCTGTCAGGCCAAATGTCATAATCACTTTTCCGGCAAGTTGGCCAGGAATAAACTCCTTTCTCTGAGCCTCATTGCCGAAGCTAAGAAGCATGACAATCGTGGGGAAGTTGCCTACGACAGAGTGCTCGTTTTGCAAGTCATTAAAGAGGCCTAGACCTTTCGCTGCCAGACGTTCTCTTATAACGCTCATCCAGAGATTGCCTTTATTCTGCCCGCCGTACTCGACCGGAAGTGATAATCTGTAGAAGCCAGCTTTGTCAGCTCGCCGCCGGGCTTCAGTGAGCAATGCCTCCCATTCTGGGCGTGGAAGGCCACCATTGTCCCAGTCAGTACGGCTATGCTCCCGACGATGGTCGAAGAAGCGTTCGTTGTCGTCCTGAGCTTGAAGCGGAGCTATTTCTCTCTCTATGAAGCTGTCTAGAGAGGAGAGAAACTCTTTGAGATCGGGGGGAATATCAAAGTTCATCGTGACGATTCAAGATTTTGTTAAGATTGTAGGAGGATTTGTATTTAGCTTACCTTGCCGCGGGTAGCACATCATTATATCGATTGAGTCGTGGTGGATGACTCCCTGGACTGCCGCGGGAATGGAGTTAAGTCGCCTTGGCTCCCCGCATTTGTGCGGGGGAAGTGCTACAGGGGTAATTCCCGAGGTACGTTAGCAATTAGCGCATATGGCACCCATTTTGCTACGTAATCACGTGATTATAAGTGTTCGAAGTGATAATTCAAACAATAGCAGTCATAATAAAACCAACCAGCATATAGAGGTTATTACCTCAGGGCAACGTTAGATTTTAAAAGTTCGCACACAAGTTTATAAAAATGAAGCCCAAGATATCTAGGAATTGGGTGGTGATGTATCCAGAAGCTCGATGCAGGCGCCAATCTCCAGTTCCTGCGCAAAATCGTGCAGAAAAGTTCGGGATTTACGAATTTAGTGCAACCTCACACGAGGCGAAGAGAAATTATATTAGTTTCGTTCTCTTTTCGCTGATGTAGATTCCAACAACAACCCACTCTACTAACAGCATAGTTAAACCGCCGAGGATGTAAATATCTTCATATACTAAGACTCTGGATGAAAATGGCAGAGTGAGATTACTTCTGCAAAAACCTTAAGGTGCACCCTCACACTTTTTGCAATTGTGGCGTATCAGCAAAAGTATGGCCCATCAGTTCCTGAACTCGGCCTCCCATAACACCTTTAGCTAACTCGCGGACTGCTTTCTCCTCCTCCGAGGACAAAGAAATCGACATACTGTCCAAGTTTTCTGCCAGGCGATGGATCTTGGTCGTGCCCGGAACAGCAAAGATGTCATCACCTTGCGCAAGAACCCAAGCTAAAGCCAACTGCGCAGTGGTTATGCCCTTTTTCTTAGCGATTTCAGATATCTCGTCGACAATGGCCACGTTGTTCTCCAGGTTCTCGGCCTTGAGCCACGGTAAGCTTGCTCGCAAATCGCCCTACTTGGTGAAGTCCTCGACCTTGCGGAGCCCGCCGGTTAGTAGACCATTGCCCATCGGGCTATAGGCAACCACAGCAACGCCGAGCTCGCGAGCCGCCTCCAAGAGGCGGATATTGGGGTCTTCAATCGCAAGGCAGAAGGCGCTGTACTCGACCTGTACAGCGGTAATTGGGTGCACAGCATAGGCGCGACGCAAGGAGTCTGCACTACACTCGCTCATACCAATATGCTTGATTTTCCCAGCCTCTTTAAGCTCGACCAGCGCCTCGATGGTCTTCTCAACCGGCGTGATCTTGTCGAGGCGGTGAATGTAGTACAGATCAACATATGGAAGTCCTAGCCGCTTGAGCGATTTCTCTAGAGCTTCGCGGCAGTACTCTGGCGAGGAATCGATGATCATTCTTTTATCAATAACATCTGTAGGAGCCGATCTCACGCCGAATTTTGTGGCCAGAAAGATATTCTTGCGCTTTGAGGGGTTAGCGGCAATCCGTTTTCCGATAAGGTCTTCGGAATCGGCGTATTCGTCGGCTAGAGGGGTAAGTTTTGATTTGCTTTAACATTAGGCGGTAGCCATATTACTTACCAGTGTCCCAGAATCTCTCGCCCATCTCATATGCTGCATCTAGGAACTTAAGGCGCTCAGCATCCGGCCCTGGCACGCTATACACGCCGCTTAGGTTCATCAAGCCCACGCCGAGACGTGGCACTAGTGGGCCAAGTTTGCCTAGCTGGCGGAGTACGACTTCTGGAGAGGTGGCCATGGTTTCTTGCTAGCTGATGTAAGGTGTAGAGCTGTTAGTGATGGTATGAATCTCGACATCTTAAGAACGATAAAATCTGGTAGCTTATATACTTTGGATAACTGGATTTTACGGCGGAATGAAGCTCGAAAGACAGTTATTCGGTGGAGTTGGAGGTTTATAGACGCATTAACTCCTTGTGCATGGGTTTCTAGCCCCGTCGTTACCCGCGTAGTTGGCCCCACCGTGACCTCCGCCATTACCTCCGCCGGTAAATCCTGTTGTTATAATAGGTTAGGCAATGACTACGACCCGTAGTAAGTTATAAAGCGGAAACCGTAGTAGGTTCAATTCTTCTGTTTTCTAACTCAACAAATGAAACAATGTCAAGACCACTCAAGAGACTGAAGGTGCGAAAGGGGACATTCAGCTGCTGGGAGTGCAAACACCGCAAGATACGCTGCGAAGTTACTCTGCAAAGCTCCGTGTGCTTGTCCTGTCAGCGGCGAGGGCTGTCATGCGTCAGTCAGGAGTTTGTCCCAGAGAACGAAAGTGAAAGCGAAAGCGAAAGCCGCGAACAGATTGGGGGCAATCTTGACCGTGTCGAGACGCTTGTTGACCAGCTGCTACGACAGCGCGGTCAACAGGTACAGAGAAACAAATCGCCGAATCGCGCTATGCTACTTGACGTACCACAGCCAATCTCTAGCTTCTCTGTGGGGAGGTATCTGTACTCGATTCTTCCACCGCCAGCGACAACTGCAGTAATCATAGAGCATGGAAAGTTTAATCTGATGCCCACCCCAACAGGACGAGCGGTGGGTGCTGTACAGTTGGAGCCACCGCCTCCATCTGCTCATCCAGTACAGTTCGCCCGCAGATTGATACGGCTCGCAATCTGTTTGCAACAATCAAATGGTCAGGTGGACGAAGCTGCACGCTATGTTGAAATTGCATCACAGCATGTCACATCTAAAGACGACTTCATGAACTCTCTAGACGGACTGAAGCGCTGACTCTGGAAGCAACCTATCATATCAACAACGGAAACCCGCGTGTTGCTTGGCTGAGATTTCGTCGAGCCCTAGCTATTGCCCAGCTGTTAGGGCTCGGTGTGACCGAGATGACGGACCGCGCGGAGGGCATATGGTTTCTTCTCCTCATGGCCGACCGCCACATGTCATTGAGATTAGGACTTCCATTTGCCGTGGCAGACAACAACTTCTCAGATCCTCGAGGCGATGCACTGTCAAAATTAAATCACATTCACGTCGTGGTCTCAGGGCGCATAATCGCTCGAAATCTGCGCATGCAGCGGCAAGGGGAACCGGAGTACGATGAGACACGGAAGATTGACTACTCATTAAAACAAGTAGCACGATCCATACCAGCCGACTGGTGGTCATTTAGCTCTCTACATGGTCTAGCTGAAGCCGATGTTATGGAGAAGACGTCGACACTCTCCGCACAACTAACTCATCACTACCTCATAGTGGTCCTCCACCAGCCCTACATCGTACTATCGCTTGTCTCTCCTACGACAAACGAACATGTCTCGTACAGCAAATTGGTCGTTTGCTCGGCGAGTCGTGAGGTTCTCTTGCGCTTCCTCGTGATCCGCAGCTTTCACCGGGGCGGCTCGTATTTCGGATTTGAAGAGAAGGCTTGTACGGCCATGTGTGTATTACTCCTTGCACATATTGACGGACACCGACTTGGCCAAGCAAATTCGCTAGAACACCAGCGACCCCAAGACCTGGCCCTTGTTAATAAAGTTCTTAATTTATTGGAAGAGATGCATGTGCCAAACTTCGAAGTAGAGACCCTAAAAAATGTGGTAGGAATTGAGAGACAGGTTGCTGACGGCGCCAACTATGCGTGGATGAAGAAAGCTGGTACCGGCCTTGAACTAACGATACCATATTTTGGAACAGTATACTGTGTGTTGATGAGCTCTCCGGAACAAGTTATACACCAAGAAATCTCTCTACCCCCGTCATCAGACACAGCAGTCTTGTTAGACTTTCTAGACATGTTGGAAGAGTCGCCTCTATGTGACCAGGCTTAGCAAAGCTGTTCATAAACTTATAGTATTTTGATGAAGGGCAATCATTAAACACATATGCCGGATTCCAACTACACCCACAAATAATCTAGAATAATCTCATCTCATCAACGTCACGGGGGTTGCTATATTGTATATTAGACATAAAACCTTAAGAAGCTGACTACAATTGATATTTAAACGACTTCATCGTCTCTGTATGCCCCTTGTTAGCGCGAAGCGCAGCTTCCGCATCACCTCCAGCAGCCTCGATCTTCTTGTTTAGTCTAGCTAGGTAGAAACGAATCGTAATAGCGGTCATGGCGCAGAAGAATACTGCAACAGTGAGAGCCGAGCCACCCATGTAGTATCGGGGCGCGTCACTGTCCGGGAATAGGTATGAAGTGTAAAAGTGTGTTGCACCGCCAGACATCAAATTGATGATTGCCAATGATGCAGCGCGCTTAGCTCGGGGACGCGGAATAGACGACGAGACCCAGGCGTAGTTAACATTGTATACCCTGAGGTTGATTAATTTGTATTTTGTGATTGGATGGTGTTGTGGTGGAGGAATAAACTTACACGTAGACGCCAAAGGCCATCAAGAATATAGCAAAATAGCGCCCACCAGTACCATGAACAGTCATGGCGAGAATATTTCCAATAACGGAGATGATAAGCGGAAAACAGATATGCATGCAGAACTCCTTCCTCTTAGACGACGAATATGCCAATGCAACCGACCCAAGAAACGCAACTGCATAAGGAGGTGCAGTGAGCAGGAGGGTGATGGTATTATTGTAACCGAGTGTCTTGATGATTGACGGCAAGAAGTAAGTGAACGATTGGCCAGTAGTTAGCATCATTTGCATGAAGGTGAAAAGGTAAGTAAGAGGGTCGCGTAGAGCCTGTGACACTCCCCACCAGATCCCAGAGCTGTCCTCGTCAACGATACCAGCAACTTCATTCGCGAGACGCCATTCAGCAAACAGTCCTTCTTCTTTAGTGAGCCAGCGAGTTGTTCTTGGGTAGTCGGGAAACAAGAACATGGCCAAAATGCCGACGGCAACTGTGACAAGACCTTCAATTATGAATAGCCAACGCCATGCGGCATAACCGCCGACTCCCTCCATACCTCCGATAATGCCAGCTGCGATGAGGCCTCCGAAACATGATGACAAGATATTTCCGGCTGCATGCCAAATTAGTATCTGAGAATTGAATAGATTGATTCTTCGACGAGACGTACCATAGAGAAATGCTATGCGCTTTACCAGTTCTTCCTTCTTGTACCAGCAAGACAGAAGGAATATCACTCCAGGGAAGAAAGGACCTTCCAGAACGCCGATGAAGAATCGAACGACCATAATGCTTTGAAAGTTATGCAAGAAACCTTGTGCCATACTCATTAATCCCCATGCACAAGTGACGAGTGGGATATAGATTGACGGGCGAACCATTGGCAGGATCGCATTGCTAGGAAGCTGGGTGAGAACATAGCCCTAGAAGGAAGTTAGTACATTTTTAAGCTTGCAATCATAGTAGTGTCATGGGGATACGTACGACATAGAAAATAAGAAGGCATGTATTGTACTGCCCGTTGTTCATGTTGAGGTCTTTTGGAAGACCCGCAATCTTTGCATTGGCGATAGAATTTCTATCTAGAATATTCAACCAAAACCTAGGCACTCTTGTTAATGCCGTGAATTATATATGGAGTGAACTTCTTACATGACAATGATGATTGGCATCAGTCTTCTGTCCATTTTTTTAACTATATGCTTTTCAAGGGTGTCCTGATCCTCTAGTGAAAGGTGAATAAGTTCACTAGGTAGAGGGACCCGAATGTCAACAGCTGCGAGAGGCTTGACATCCGATGTGGTCGTCACCGTCTCGACTAACTGAACATCATGCACATCAACTTTAGACATTTCGGCGACGGAAGCAACTTAATGCCAAGTATCGTTATGTGAAAGTGAAAGATGCTCAATTGGAATTAAGATTGCGGGGAAAAATAAGGTCGAAAGACCTTACCTTATATACTGCGTACATGAAATATGGTTATCCGCGAAGTCTAGACAACTAGTGCCACTGCAACCACTACTGGACTGCGGGGAAGATGGTCGGTACTTCGCTGGGAAATTGCGGAGAAAGCATAAGCGTGCTAGAGACCTAGGCATGTCAAGCACTTGCAAGCTATTCTGCGAGTATGAAGTTTGCAAGTCCGGATTTCCGAATATCCGGAAACCACCCTACCCTGGAAATACCCCACGCCAGGAGCGATCGGTCCCTCCCATCTTTTGACATCGAGTCAAACGAACTAAATCCCTGGAGTAGTACTTTTTTACCTTAATTCCTACGTAAATTGTTTGGGATTTGACCACGTACCATTTTCTATTTCTATAAAGATAGGCCCAAAATCGTTGAGCGTAGTCAAGAATATCAAACGCCATAAGCCAACACCACATTAACAATCTACGGCAACGATGGCAGCTGATATTGCTCAGTCCTCGACCATCCAGCATATTTCGCCACAAAGCTTCTCGTCTCCGGTTGATACTTCATTAGTCTCTTCTAGACGTCAGCGAACGTTTGCCGCAAATCATGTCCCACATACCATTGATGAGTTGATGCGCCTCCGAGCTTTCCAGCAACCAGACGAGCCAATCCTTGCATACCCAGTTCACAATACAGACTACCTTGAATATACATACAGGGAACTTGATGTGTTTGCATATCGTGTCGGACAGCAGTATATTCAACATACGACGCAAAGGCGGTCATCCGCCGAGAAAGAAAAGGTGGTGGCATTGCTTGGGCCATCTAATCTGGATTATTTGATTTCAGTGCTTGCACTGACTAAGTCAGGCTTCACAGTGCTGTTCCTCTCAACAAGGTTATCTGATGCTGCGTACTTGTCGTTGTTGGAAAGTACACAATGCCGAGACTTAATTATACACGAGTCGTTTTCTACGACCGCAGAGCGATTGCGGAAAACAATGCCTGATTTAAGCGCTCATCCAATCGTTCAACCAGCATCTTACGCATTTCAAACTCAAGAGAGTGACCAGGATACTTGCCTAGATTTTCATCTCGATCTCGAGCTTGAGGCCCAGAAAATTTGCTGGATTATCCATTCATCGGGGTCCACTGGGTTGCCAAAACCAATTTTGCAAACTCATAGGGCAGCTCTTACGAAGTAAGTTTCTTCAATTTAGATCCATGATCAACACTAACCCGTAAATCTAGCTATGAAAACAATCTTAATATGCGAGGGTTCATCACGTTACCACTCTTCCATGCACATGGTATTAGCAGCGTTTTTCGAGCCTTTACGTCGATGAAGAAGATTTACATGTATAATGCAAATCTACCACTCACTCATAACACACTACTTAGTATCATGGCCGAGCACAGTTTTGAAATATTTTATGGCGTGCCGTATGCCCTAAAGCTACTTGGAGATACCGAGGAAGGAATCAAGGCTCTCGTCAAATTGCAAGTGGTGATGTTCGGTGGATCTGCGTGCCCAGATAGTCTTGGAGATAGACTAGTCGACGCTGGGGTAAATCTCATCAGTCACTATGGAACGTTAGTACAGCGATTTGTCTCATATTCTAATATATTAATTACTAACACATGTCGCAACAGTACAGAGACTGGTCAATTGATGACCTCGTTCAGAGACCGCAGTGATAGAGTTTGGAACTATCTGCGGCCATCAGCCAACTTGATACCTTTTTTGAGGTGGGAATCTCGAGGAGTGGACCTTTTCGAATTGGTTGTGTTAGACGGATGGCCATCCAAAGTGGCGACAAACAGATCAGATGGTTCTTATGCGACGAAAGACATTTTCACACCTCATCCTACCATCCCAAACGCCTGGAAATACAGCGCCCGGCTTGATGATACAATTGCGCTTCTCAATGGTGAAAAGGTCGGCCCAACTGATATGGAGCAAGCTATTCGCGACAACAAATACGTTCGCGAGGCAGTAGTTTTCGGTAACGGAAAGCCTCAATTAGGCATGATGATCATTCCATCTGAAGAGACAGTAGGCATGCCTGAAAGCCAGATCCTTGAATATATCTGGCCAGTTGTAGAGGCATCCAACGCAGCAGCTCCAGGATATGCTAGAGTCTCCGTGGAGATGTTGAATCTTCTGCCTGCAAGCGTCACGTAGTGAGTTTTTGCTGCTGCTATTAATTATCTCCTATTCCTAACTGCTCAATAGCCCTCACACAGATAAGGGAACTGTCATTCGCCAAGCGTTCTACAAACTCTTTGAGAAAGAGATAGAGGATGTCTACTCAAGATCCGAGCTAGCACCATCAACTAATGCTCCAAGCTCAGAGCTTGAGATCCGCGCTTTCTTGAAGGAGAAGATCTGCACCTTGAATGGCCAAACCGAGCTTGACGATGACACTGATCTTTTCTCCGTTGGACTTGACTCCCTACAAGCTTTGCAGCTGCGTTCGCTTATTTTGAAGAAGCTTCCAGTGTCAGGGAAGGCACTCGCCATGAACTTTGTTTTTGATTTCCCATCAGTCAATGCTCTGACCAGAGAGCTAGTTTTATTACAGGACGGACAAGCTTCTAAATCAATACCGGTTCAAGAGCAGATGGCTCAATTAATTGAAAAGTATGGAAGCTTTCAACATCACATACCAAAGCCTAATTCCAATGAAGGCCAGTACATTGTAAGTCATGTCCCCGAGGAGTTACTTTCGCCCTTTAACAACGATTTAGGTTTTGACCGGTGCAACTGGGTCATTAGGAGCACACATCCTAGTCCAAATAGCACTTCTCTCCGACGTTAAACAAGTCTACTGCTTTGTTCGTGCCGAATCGGAAAGAGACGCCACCACGCGGGTTATATCATCAATGCACACCCGAGGGTGCTATCATCAACTACCCCTTGAAGCACGAAGAAAGATTGTCGCGCTTCCATCAGATTTCTCAAAAGAGGACCTAGGACTTGGCTTATCCGTATATTCTGAGATTGCCCTCAATATTACGTGCTTAATCCATTGCGCCTGGTCTGTGAATTTCAATTTGAGTCTCCAGAGTTTTGAGAAAGACTGCATTGCAGGTAAGTGCAACTCGTAATTAACGAATAATATTGTCTAATAATTCAATTTTACAGGCGCTAAGCATCTCATGGGCCTTTGCTTGTCAGCTGGTCGACCATCACCTGCAGCATTCAATTTCTGCTCCTCTGTTAGCGCCGTCGCATCAACACCTGCAGGCGAAGCCGTTGTTGAGGACATCCCTCCTAACTTGGATTACGCGCAAAACATGGGCTATGCGCAATCCAAACTTGTGACAGAGAACATCGTACACCGAGCCGCATGTCAGACTGGGATGAAATCCCGCACATTACGTGTGGGCCAAATTGTTGCAGACACGCGACACGGAATCTGGAACGCAACCGAAGCCATCCCTCTGATGCTACAAGCCGGTCAGACCATTGGAGCCATTCCAGCACTTGATGAGTCTCCTCTCTGGCTACCCGTTGATGTGGTTGCCAAAGCTGTGGCCGAAATCTCTCTCTCAGACTCCCCAGCTGGAACCACAAACGTCGTAGCAGCTCAATCCTTCCACTGGACGCGCGACCTTCTCCCAAAACTCCATGCCACCAGCCTGCAGTTCGAAGAAGTCGGCCAACGCGAATGGATCTCGCGCCTAAAAGCGTCGAACCCGGATCCGGTGCAAAATCCACCTATCAAGCTCCTCGACTTCTTCTCCGAGAAATATGACAATGACAACATCATACGCAAAGGCCTACACTACGACAACCAACGTGCACAGAGCCTATCGCCGGCTTTAGCTAAGGCGGAGATCTTGAGCCAAGAACTCGTTGATAAATTCGTTGACCATTTCGTCGCCACATCATGGAACGCTACAGAAAAGATTCAAGGCACCATCATCGTCGTCGCTGGGCCATGTGGCGCTGGCAAATCCACCGTCGGCACAGAGATTGCACGTAAGTTGAATTGTTCGTTTATCGAGGGTGACCAGCACCATGACGTCCAAGCCCTGGCGAAGATGGCCAGTGGCCAAGCTCTCGACGACGAAGACAGATGGTTGTGGCTTGCGCGTCTACGAGCCGAGGCCGAACTCGAGATCTCCACGAAGGGCAAAGGCGTGGTAGTGCTGGCGTGCTCAGCGCTGAAGGGCAGGTATAGAGATGTGCTGAGAGGTGTAGGGAAGAGGATTAGAACCGTTTTTGTGATGCTGCAGGTTGAGGAGAAGGTCGAGTTGGCCAGAAGGCTAGAGATGCGGACGGGCCATTATATGAAGGCTGATATGGTGGAGTCGCAAATGGCTATTTTGGAAGGACCACGGGTTGACGAAATGGATGTTTTGCCAGTGGATGCGAAGAATATGCCGGGGGATTTGGCGGGAGAGATTGTCAATGTTCTAGGACTGTAAAATATAAAATATAGGGATAGTTCGAAATAGAAGGCACGTCTCAGGATATATAGAGCTACTTATTTAAAATTTCTTGGCAATATTTCAGTAAACACAATTAGTGGATATCTGCCATTCTCAAGCTTACATGATTATCCTAAAAGTAGTCTGCTTCGAACTGTGTGCTAAAGGCATCAAAATGTTCGGGTAAACCTAAGGTCTATGTTAGTAAATCGTGGACAATATAGCTTTCATAAGACCCACCTAATTGATCGAGATATCCCCAAGTAAGCTGGAGGGCATCATTCTCCATTCCAAAGCCAGAACTGAAGCCCGTGTATTCCGGAATTTGCATATCCGCTTCCTGTCTCCCTGTTGCAAACCCCGTCTTCATTCCTACACCATTCTGGGTATTGCCCCCCTCCTCATAGAAATTGGCATTATATATTGGATCAATTGTGTGATTATGCGGCATCAATCCACTAACTTCGGTGGCACTATAACCCATTCGGTCACCCTCAGAATCAACTGCAGCATCCTCCATTGACCGCATCGCTCTATTTCTCAGCCTCGTCAGCAGCGTATTATACCTCTTACTATGGCTCCCCTCCGGTGCTAGGTTTTCAATGTAACTGCGGCACTTTCCAGCTGTTGCGAAATAGCTTTTACCGCTTGGTGACACCAAGGAATTAGGGTTAAGACGGTGGTGAATGATATAGATGTATAGTGTTGAGATAGCACACAGGGCGATGTATTGTGTGAACCAAAACCCTTTGATACTGCAATTAGGGACCATGAGTTAGTGATCCATGGTTTGGGCCACGGATGAACCTACAGATTGCCATCATCCACAAAACCTTCCACTAAAGAGGGTTAGGGATAATACAAAGGTTGTAGAGTAGAATAAGACGTACCCGTGTCGATTATGACATACGCTGCACTGACACAGTCGCGGACGTATTTCTGATGTTCCAAACCGTCGTCGTCAGGTTTGTCTACCTGGCCCAGCGTTGAAAAATTTGAGAGTAGGAATTGACGGTTGATTAAAATACGCATATGAGCGTGTGAAAGCTTAAGAACACTATTCTGACCTGTCACTCTGTTAACATTTTAGAATCTAACTTTACTGACATGGAATATTTACGTTCAAACATCCGTTTCCCAGTAAAGGTTCTATGAGTTGGTCTTAAAAATTGAGGTAAACCTTGTTCCCAGTCATCGAGGAGCTTCCTAATCAAGCCCGCTTTCATCTGAAGTTCTTCGTGGGTCAAAGATCTAAGAGGATAGAGCATATCTGTGGCGTTTCCCATGATAGTAGATAGCCTGTATCAGTTAGCGATGCTGTTATACGCCGAAGTTCTTCACGGTTAACGAACTTTGCATGGTTGATCGAGGCATCCAAAAGTCCTCGCAAAGGTAATACCGCTATTAAGTCTTTGTCTGTAAATACCATGTCATCATCATCTACATTCACGGGATATTCCTGATCGATATCTTCGTCGCGGAATATACGTGGTCGGCCCTTCATAACGCTTAGGTAACGATCCAAAGTGTAGGAACCCCAGAAGGCTCGCTTTCGACACTCTTGCTCGACAAGCCCAACTTTTCTTGACGTTTCAGTTTTGCGATGCAGCCCCATCGCCATGATTATGAGCGTTGTCATACCAAAGCGGTACCAACATTCGTTGATACGGAACGTACTCAGCAGGTAAAGACACATTGCAAGTCGAGCCTGGACACTCTCGAGTTGTGGGGGCCCTGGTTCGGTTTCAAGAATTGAGACCGCCTTCTCAAAATAAGGTGCGCTACGATAGTAAGCATTACTCAAATGACCCGTATATTATTTCTCACCTTGATTTTGACCCTCTTTGGGTCATGTCTTCATATTCAATAGCCTGCGCCCACACTAAATACACAGCTGCCGCTCTCACACCATCAATTTTACTTTCTTTCTGGTTAGAATTGTTCGCATCTGGACGCAAGCATAGCTGGCATGCCCAACTCTCAACGGTCGGCCGATGAAAGAAACGATAGGTAGGAGTGGCAAATTCGAAGTATCGTGCCAGCATGCGGTCCGATTCGTCCTTACTTGGCATCACAAATCTGTCAGTGGGTCGTGATAGAGATGGCATATCCCCACTGTTGAAGATTGAAGCTGAAGCGGGGCTTGCGTACTCGACATCCACAGCATTGTCGGTAGCATCGTTCGAACCTTTCTGACTCTCGATATGTTGCACAGCCTGTTGTAGGAAAGATAGGCCCGAGGCAGCTCCGACATAATGATCTCCGCTGTCATAGACAGCTTTGGTACTTGAGCTACTGTTTGATGTAGATGCTTTTTCTAGCTCTATCTCCACAGAGACAGCAGTATTGGTGGTTGATTGTCTTGGAGAACTCGGCTGCCTCGTTTTTGCTCTTGTCTTTCTCCCATCAAGGACGTCATATACGCAGACTATGGTGTCCTCGCAGCACCTTGTGCAGGGCTTTGTAACAGAGCATGAAATTTTCTTCCTTCAATCTGTTAGCCGTGCTTATGTTCTAGTAGTTCATGAAGACATTGAATTGGAAGCATAAATTTCTATCCGCGCCTAAATTTAAAGGGAAAATGGAACCATGGGATTTAAGAGGTAGGCTTCAATTCTCTGAGTTGTAAATAAAAACACATACATGCGACAGCTCTCACATGCTTTGCTGACCTTTCGTCTCTTTCTATTCTCAACATGTAGGTTAGTGGTGCCTAGTTGTGGGGCTGGGCCCAAATTGGCTTCAATGCCACTTTCCTCCATCCCATCTGCTCAAGTTTGGATCGGAATCATGAGATTGATGATTCTGCCGGAGATTCGGAAAACTGTTGAACTGGCAGGCCGGCATATATGGAAGAATGCGGGGTTGACCCCTTTCTTATTAGCGTGGAGCAGGGGCGTGACGGAAATGTCGCTTTTCCGAATATCCGAAGTTGCCTCGAAACTCCAGCAAAAAACAGACAGGTGTTGCATATCCGAATGAATCAACCCTAACTGAAATCCAGACTATGTTTGATTCGAATTTTGAATATACTAGAGCCGGAAATGGGAAATAAGTTCGATAGCGGGGTAATCCCAAGCCTGCGGGGTAGTTTGGCTTTTTTATTTTAAATAATATGTCAATCCTTTTTTCGTGTAAAACCCCGATTTGCAAGTTCACATTTGGTCCATCAATTAAAAATGTCTTTAGGTCGAACATTCACTTTAAATACAGGCGCGAAAATCCCGGCCGTGGGGTTTGGAACATGGCAGCAAGTAAACCAATGCTATACTGTTACGAAACAATTTGTCGCGAACCAAAAAGCTAACACATCACAATTAGAGCAGCTCCTCGCGAGGTTGAACAGGCAGTGGAAACTGCCTTGCGTTGCGGTTACCGCCACATCGACTGCGCCGCGATTTACCGCAACGAAGCAGAAGTTGGAGAAGGTATTAAAAAGAGCGGCGTGAAGCGCGAAGAAATCTTCATTACCTCCAAACTCTGGAACGCATCTCACGAACCAGAGGACGTCGAGTCAGCATTAAATAAGACCCTCGCAGATCTCGGAACTGAATATGTTGACCTATACCTCATGCACTGGCCATGCGCCTTCGCCGCCGGTCCAAAATTCTTTCCTTTAGACCCAAAGACTGGCGTCTTCCGCCTCTCCGAGACGCCTTTCACCGAGACGTACGCTGCAATGGAGGCGTTGCTCGAAACCAAAAAAGTCCGCGCTATTGGGGTTTCAAATTTCAATATCCCGCATTTGGAGACGCTTCTTCAGGACTGCAAAGTTATTCCGGCAGTAAACCAGATCGAGAAACACCCTTACTTGCAACAACCCGAACTTGCTGCCTTCTGCAAGTCCAAGGGCATCTTACTGGAAGCTTACAGTCCGCTGGGAAACAACCAGACAGGCGAGCCACGCACAGTCGATGATGCAAAGGTGCATGAGGTTGGTAAAGGGTTGGGATTGGATCCCGGACAGGTGCTTGTCAGCTGGGGTGTGCAAACGGGACACGTCGTGTTGCCGAAGAGTGTCACGGATAGCAGAATCAAGAGCAACTTTGAAGATAAAGTGCTGCCAGAGAGTGCGATGACGGAATTAGATGCATTAGAGAGGCATAAGAGGTTTAATTTCCCAGCTAGGTGGGGGTATGATATTTTTGGCGAGGCTGGAGAAGAAGAAGTCGCAAGGATTGCACGAGAAGCTGGAGAAGAAAATAAGACGAAGTTTGTTGTTTAGGTCATAGCATAGCCGTTTGTATAGAAGGCTTCGTTTCCACTCCTTTGGCTTACTTCAAGATAATAAGTAACTTTTTTTACGCCTATTATTCCAGAAGCTGTGTCATTGCAGCTCGAGCGAGCGAGCGAATGGTCTTAAAACACGCACTGACCTCGGGTATGTGGACGGGCTTTCATTAATATGAGATCTTGGTCCATGATGATAATTTATGGTATTCTTGATGTGACAATATAAGCTCGATGAGGTTGTGAAGTGCCCTGTCACGAGCCACGGTCTAGATGACCTAAATAGGAAAGTGGCTTGTCTTATCTGAAACTCACATACTCTAGTTTGGCTGTTTAGAATATCTCGTTTAGGTGGTACTTATGAGGCCTTATGGATAAAAAATTTGGAAGAGAAAAGAAGTTGGGAATGATTACTGTGGTATGTTGGATGGGCAGAGAAACGGGGATCCGCACCCAAAATCGCGCGGGTTTCTCTATTACAAGCAGTATTTACAGTATATAGAAATATACAAATCAATTGAAATATTTGACCATCTAAATGGGCTACGTAGTTACTGTATATAGGAGATTCTTAGGGGGTGGCCGGATATCCTACATGTAGGTCTTGACCAGCTCTTCTGCTCGGCTGGCTCAGCTGGCACCACAACGGCTCTCGCATGTGAGATGTCTCGGGGAATGGGCCAATTTTTCGGCAAACCCCAGCTTTCCCCGAATCTCGAACACATTACCCTTGTCGCCTCCCTAAGAATTTCGCATGTTGTTTAATAGCGGAAGGCACTCGGCATTCATTCACCGAAAACCATATCGCATAAGACAGCGGCCGGCTCGGGGATCTGCAATCCACAAATCCTTCCGCAACCCCACAATTGACCCTGCGTTAGGTTCGCATATTTATAGAAAAGATTGCTCTACGATTTGAAATAAAACGGCTGCGAAATCGCTCAAAGTTCATAGAAGTCGTTCTCACTATCCTCTCTTCTTTTGGCATCTTTTTGATTTTGACAATGATGCTCACATCCCTCCGTAGCTGCGGCAGCGCAGCAGCCCTTATGTTCTGTCTCCATGTACAGTTAGTACTTGGAGCTAGCATGAAGATCACCAGCTTCGATGGCCCTGTCACCAAGGAGGAGCTTGATTCTTTCACCAACTATGTCGCTACTTTGCAGCCCGCAAAAGACAACGTCGGCAATAACTGGGCGCAGGGCCACAGCGGAGAAGAAACAAAGGCCATGGGTGTTGTCTATCAGATATCTGGCCAACAGCCAGTTCTCGATAAGATGCTTAGTTATTGCGATGCAGTATTATCCGAGAGAAACGACATAGCTGCGAAACCTGTTGGGCAGCACAAGATTTGGACAGGGGATATTGCGCCAGTTTGGCCCAACGACCCGTCCACGAAAGTTATCACAACGGGTGGCGAGCAAGGCGATCCCGCGGGCCACTTAGCAAGCTGTGCGAATCTCATACTTGGGAATAGAGCACTTTACAACCAGGCTGTTACAATTGGCGACAAGAATCACTACGGTAAGACATACCTTGAGCGAGCCAAAACATATCTTACTCAGGCCGATAAAGTAATGTCTGGACATATCCTCTCCCGACTACTCGACCTCTCCAATGGCAATAAAATGTATTTTGCCAAGGACTCTCCCTACAAGGGAGGTCAAGCCGTCCCTTGGAACCAACAGATGATGTTCAACTACGCCTTCCAGAATCTCGTTGCAGCCCACACCATTTTGGGCGATAACTCGGCGTTGGTATCTAAATACAAAAGTATCATGGTTGCCAATCTGAAATGGTTTTTTACTGGTGGTGGATCAACAATCAAGAAAAGCAAGAAGGGGAACCCGATTTACGACTGGAATTATGCAATGGACCAGAATAATGTGGAGGATTCGAATCACGCGTCTCTGGATATCAATGGCTTCTATCGAGCCTTTGTTGACGGTAACTGGGCGATTACGGCAGAGCAAATGAAACCATTTGCTAATGTGTTGATCGATGTAATGACACTCGGGAACGGTCAGTATGCAGGTACAACGGATGGTAAATGCGCGAGTGGAAACGGCATATGCACCAATTACATTCGCAGCGGATTCTTGCTAGTCAGCGAGTTTCGGCCAGATCAGTACAAGGCAATGATGGGAGCGGATTTCAAGGAAGGCGGCACTATAGGCAAGGTCGATTTATTTTCCCGGTTTTTGTTGGTGAAACATAGAAGAGCTACCGCAAAGCATTAAACACTGTCATTCGAGATGACTTAGATTTAGATGCCAGAAGATTTGATAATAATACCTACACTCAACCCACATATACAAGTAATGCAAAATTTGAGTCTCCTCTAGTAATCTAGGCCTAAGTGTGCTAAAACCTTCATCGCCAGGCAAGTCATTTCTAATTTACAGAAGGACAAAATTTGCAAGAGGGTTGACGAAGGATCCAACTCAGTTATCGGCTTAGCCGTGATGCTGCTCGGAGTGCCCGCCGATTTTCGAGGGCCCGGGGCATGTTCCCTTGGGTGGGTTTGCAGAGGTCGGGATTTCCAGTTGTCCACAATACATCGTATCCTTCTGCTGGGAAACCCACTGCTTCCTGATCTTTGGCAGAACGGTTCTTCCATTGACTTTAATCAAGGTGTTGGGCACTGGCTGCGGCGCCCACGTCTTCGAGTGGAAGATACCAGGATAGCTGGCGTTGAAGGTGGTGTCTGCGAGTGCTGGCGTGCCTATCCAGCTACGCAGCTCGTCATTCGTGTGCTTGGCGACATTGCTGAAGACATTGGCGCCTACGTCATAGCGGCCGAGAGTGTGGGTATCCCAGTTCGCCTCAACGGTAGCAATCTCGGAGTAGTGGTTGTAGAAGTTGGAGTCGGTGGTGCCGACAAGGTTCTTGGGGATGGCATCGCCGAGAAGGACAGAGAAGGCACGGTTCTGCTTGGGGTATGTGCTGTCTTCGTCGAAGGTGATCAAAACCATGGTGTTCTGCATGAAGTTCTTGTCGTTGAGAAGAGGCTCGAGGAAAGTTCGGAGCCAGGCACCAGCGGTGCCGATGGGGGCGTCATGTGCATCGCTGGTCATGTTTGGTGTGATGAAGATCCATTGTGGCAACTTGTTAGCCTTCAAGTCCTGTTGGAACATGGTAAGGTTCTTGATCTTGGCGAGACGGTCTGCGTCGTTGGCAACGGAGTTAAACAAGACTGCTGGGCTTTTGGATTGTAAGCCTTTTGCTCAATATGCATGTGGTCGAGGACTTACTTGTGTTTGCGAACATAGTCATTCTTGCCAGTTTTTTGGTTGACCCATGAGAAGCCTTGGTATCCACTGTATGGCATATCTTCCTGATAAACACCCCAGCTGATCTCCTTGTCCTCGAGAAGATCCACGACAGTGGAAACATTCTCTGGCACGGCGATGAATGGGTCGCCGTTCAATCCGAAGTAGTCACCGCCAACAGCGGCCATGTAGTTGGGCTCACTGGGATGCGTTACAGCGAAGTAGTTCTCCAGAGTGATGCCCTTCTTTGCGAAGAAGTCGAAGTTTGCTTCAATTCGATGGATTAGCTTGGATTATCACCAAGAAACAAGAGTTATAGGGAATTATGGCTGAAGTTTACCTTCGGCGGCAGCGGATTGGAAGTCTGTGTTCTCGAACCAGATTGTCACGAAGCGGTCGAAGGCTTTGCCCTTGACATGGCTCGTTGGACTCAAGGTCTTGGCTGTAGCTTGAGCAGCATAGACGGCGGCCGGGTCAGTGGCCGTAGGATTCGCGGCCGAGGTTGAGGACGAGGCTGGCGCAGCGGTAGCCAAAGCAACCAGAGCCACGGAGTAGATTCCGGTAGAGAAACGCATGGTGCTGGATGTCAATGAAGGAGGAGTCACTGAAGCTTGAGCTGGGATGGAGGGCTGCTATGGACATCTTCGCGGCCTTGGCCATGCTTCTATATGTATTCTTCTTCTCCCGTGTCTTCGAAGTCTAGGCGACGGCGGCTTGGCAATGCTTCCATGGTATCTCTCGAAATGCGATCCTCTCCCGTCCCTCCAACCAAGCTCCTAATGATATTGCAAGGATGTTACCACGAGCACAGGGACACGTGGATCGGTTCCAACTGATTTGATAGTCAAGCCAATTAGAGGCTAGGCATTAGAAGTTAGAAGTCAGAGATTGAAGTTCCAAGCTCTGATATTTACTACTTAAACTACCTCATCGGATAATCAATCGGCTCTTTTGAGAACCTGCAAAAAACAAGCTATCAGGCACATTCCGAATGCGTGGCGATCTATTGGTAGACATATCGGATGCATGGCTATGTATGGTGGAGACTCACTGAGATCTACGACCACGTTGTCGAGCAATAAGCTACGAGTTCTTCTGCTCCCCTGACGTTTACAAGACCGAGGCCGTGCGCTAGGTGATTCTTGGTAACGCTTAATACAGACAAGCATTAGCTCATCCTGCTTACTGTGATTTCCGAGCGCGAACCAAACTTGTCTGAATTCTATGGGGCTACGGCCTCTACTTATGCCGTGGCCCCGGAAGCTATTCTACGTACTAAACTACTCCATACAACGGCGGTTTCAAGATGTTGCTGCCTGATTCTGCCTGATTCTCAGGGCCAGAATCACATTACTTAATACAGACAAGCACGTGTACCTATTTTATAGCAGTTAACATTATTTTATAAAATATAAACCAGCTTTGAGTGGCTGGTCTACTTTTGCCTGGTTCCATGGTTCAACAGATTATTATATATGTTCCGGCCCAACCGTGAACTGAGCCAGTTCATGAACTGGCCGGCCAGTTCACGAACTGGCCGGCCCAACCACGAATTGCAGCCTAACTGCGAATTGCGGCCCAACTATATAGCGGGGTAAATAGTAAATATTATAGGCCTCATAACACGTTACTTTATACATAACCATAAATATGGCTACTATTGGGTCTATTAACCCATTTCCAAGCGACGTACGTAGAGCATTTGAAGCGTTTATTAGCAGTGACACCTATCAGAACCGTGAGCAACTCTCACATGAGAGGTGGCAACGCATGCACGTTATCCTCAGCAACCCATCATTAAAGCCAGAGGACAGAGAAGGCTTTAACTTAAAGCACCGTACGCAACTACACTATGAGCTAATTAACGATAAGCTCTATCGACAGAGGGATAGTAAGCATCAAAGTCCAAGATATGTAGTCCTACAATCAGAGGCTTTTGATATTATTACCTAAGAGCATCTTCAACTTCTACATGCTAGCCGTAATAAGGTATGGCCTGCTATTGAGCAACAGTACTACGGAATTAAGCGTGAGGATGTTGAGTTTATTCTTAAGCGTTGTAAGAATTGTGCTCTAAACCGGCTAAGTGCAACTAAAGCTCCATTAGTGCCTATTATTACTGGCTGAGCATGGGAAAGGGTGCAAATTGACCTCATTGATATGAGGCATGAGCCATCTGGACAGTTTAAGTGGATATTACATATCAAAGATCACTTCTCAAAATATACTCAACTATATCCACTAAAGAGCAAGCATGCAAAGCCAATTGCAGATGCCTTTGCTCTCTTCATTGTAGCGTTCCTACCTCCTAAGATTATGCAAGCAGATAATGGGAAGGAATTTAAGGGAGCCCTACTTATTCTACTACGGAAGTATGGAATTCAAGTTATAAATGGAGCGCCACGGTCACCTCAAACTCAAGGCTTAATAGAGCAAGCAAATGGGGTTGTTAAGAATAAGATAACAGCATGGAAAATGGACCATGGATCAACAGAATGGGTAGACGGGCTACTTGAAATCACACTTGCAATGAACACACAAAAGCATTCTACAATAGGGTGTGCACCTGCAGAGCTATTATTCCGAGAGCATACTTCTCATATTAACTGGCTTGATAGCCAGGCACGCAAAGACCTTACCATTGGAGTTGAGCAGGAAGACAGAACACTCGCTCCTATTCTTAAGAGTGAGCTTGAGCAGCTAGAGCCAGAAGCTCTAATCGACCCACAGCTCCAAACATCGTACGAGCTAAGCTCTGAGGGTGAGGATGAGCTACAGCCAGAGCTTAATTATGAGCTTAGAGCCAGAGCCCGAGCTCGAGCTCAGGCTCGAACCCAGCACCAAGCTGAGCTTGAACTCCTAGGCTCTAAGCTCAATTCTGAGCCCAGCTCTGAGCCAGAGCTCGAGCCAGAGCTCGAGCTTAGTTCTCAGCCTAGAGCTCAGGCGAGAGCTCAATTCCAGGCGGAGCCAGAGATCAGAATTGAGTTCTCAGGCTCAGGACTCAATTCCGAGCCTGGCTCTGAGTCTGAGCCTGAGCTCCAGCGTGGGAGCCAGGCTCGGGTGCCAGCTCAGCCTAGGACTGAGCTTCAGCCTATTCCTGACCCTGTAATTCAACAGGCAGAAAAAGCCACCCAAAAAGCTAGGGCTCGTATGATACGCAAGTATACTAAGAAGCATGATATCCAGCACTTTGATATAGGAGATATAGTCTCCTTAAAGGTTCCAAGGGAGGATAGAACCTCTACTGATAATAAGAGGCTATTTGCACGCATTTTAGAGGAACCATACTCTCATAGATACTAGGTTCTTACTCTCTCTGGTATTATACAACGGCTTATACCAACGAAGTCGCTTAGTGCTGTAGAGCAAGCTCTATGGTCTGATATTAATATTCCTACTTCTACAAAGCAAGTAACGTTAGCGCTTGCAGCTAGAGAAGCTTCTACAAGTGCACGGGTTGGAATATCATGCCAGTGCAAAGGGCAGTGTAGTACAAAGAGGTGCCGTTGTTACAAGGAAGCTAAGCAGTGTAGCGTACACTGTCATAATGATGACCATGACTGTGGCAACTTATCAGGTCTAGCTATTCGGACTCAAATAGCTTTAGTTGAGAGACCTCGTCGGAAGCGAGCACGGGCAGACACAGTGGGCAATATTATATAGGCATATAGATTAATGAATTCGTGGTTGGGCCGGCCAGTTCACGAACTGGCCGGCCCAGCCGCAAACTCCAAAATTCGTAGTTGGGCCGGCCAGTTCATGAACTGGCTCAGTTCACGGTTGGGCCGGAACACATACAATCCAGTCCACCAGTACAATTCGGAATTTCTCGTTGGCATACTAGAAGTTCTAATGCAGTACAGCAGGTCGAGCGGGAGGGATTGGTCCCCAGAAGCGATGGGGTTCTCGTCCATTAAAGCCTCTGACTCTTTAACGCCTTTCATGGAGGTAAGCATACGACTGCATCGGTCTCAGCTAAGTCCTTACGCTTTCTAGCACGTATTCTTGACCAAATCCGTGTCATCATCTAAGCTGATCCCACGTATCCGCCTGGCGACGCAGATACTATCCTGTCAATCCCCAGTTCGTCCGGAGGAGAACATCCAGTGGCTTCCTGATGCAAACATCTAGCCATTGCATGGAGATATTTAGTTGGAGAGGGTTTCAATTCAGATAACCGGAACTATGAGCATTTCAGTCTGCGCACCATATTGCCGAATAATTCGAATGCGCCGACAACAAGCTTGCTACTTTGATCACCGATAAGAGCGAAGCGAAATCTGGGAGGCACGACAGAATCTTGGCCACTACTCTGTAGGAAGGGCTTGGAAGGCCATTGTAGACTGTTTTACGTAGTACAATATAAATTGACGTCTCAATTAGCATGTGTCCTGCAACCAAAGGAGATGTCATCATGTTCCCAGATGTACGCTGTAAAATGTAGTCTGCATACTGGCTGTATATATCTTTAATGTCTATATACAGCCAGTATGCAGACTACATATATCTTTAATGTCTGCCTGGGCTATAGCTCTTAGGCGAAGTTGGTGAAGGCATGGGTGATAGAGTTGGTTCCAGGACATTACCATATCTAGTCTGTTCGGACGTCGAAGGAAATGGGTCTTAAATTCCTTAGTCCTGTAGAGGAGTAGTAGGGTCGCTCCAGCCTCCCGTAGATCAGACAGGGGCTTCAGGTATGACCTTGCTTTCAGGATGCTGTCCTTGCTTGTAGCATATCCTAATGCCTTGACAAATCGTTTGGCCACATCCTTCTCCTGGGGTGTGAGCCCAGTTTTCTTACCTGATGATCCAGGAAGTGGCCCAATGATGTTTGCGCACTGCTGGATTATGTGCCAGTAATAAGTCTCTTTTATAGACTCTCGACACTGCGACTTTGCACTATAGGCCTTTCCTTTGTCAATATTTCTAATAAGGCTCTCAAATTCATGCTCTTCCCTGAACTCTCCCTTAACATTCCCCACCTCTAAGTTCAGCCTCTTGTTATATACCTCTTATTTACTTTCTAGTAGTTTGTAGAAGCCGGCATTAATAATAATCACTAGCACTATAGCATTTTTATAAAGCGGGTAAGTTAGCAATTTCTATTTGTAACAAGCGTTCTAATGTAATTAATTGCTCCCGGAGTCTCGGCCCACGAGTTGTATGAATACTGAAGCATAAGCTGCATCTCTGCCTCACTGCCCTTACTGTAAGCTCCCGGTCGAGCTGTCAAGTTGGCTCCAGGCCGCAGAAGAGCTGACCAAAAGTACTTATTCGAATTATTTACGGCATGATACATGTCCGACACCTGGGTTTGCAAGTCCTCGATCTGCGGATCTAAATTCTTGCCTTCCATGATATCCTGGCGCTGAGCGACAATGGTGCCAACCATCTGATTATAGATATTGTCGAGAACTTCCTGTGGAACCTTCTCTCCTATTACGGCGGCGCTCTTCAAGGCTCGACAATCAAACAAGATTCGGATCTTGAGTAAAGTGACGGATATACCGTGGGCAGCGTATTTCTGAGTAAAGAGACCAGGTGCCTCAAACGGATTCTCGTCCTTCAGGTCAAGATATGGCTCGTCCATATCTCCCCAATCGTAATTTCCACGTTCACCAGTCGTAGCCCACCACTTGACAAAATCATAGCATTCCTGATCCCTGCCCAATCGCAAGAATAACGCAGGCACAACATCCCGAACCCCCATGTTGTCGCCGCGGCAAAGACGAAGCATGTCCAACAGGTGGTTGAGCGCCGCTTCCACCGCAGCGTAGGTCTTGATTTTCAGGAGGGCTTCTACCAAGGCATACCGAGCTTGCATGTAGGGACGGGTCTGGTTGATGCCCCAGAAGTGCCCTGCGTGCTCTTCGAAGATCGTTGCACCAGGGGGCGTCATGAAGTCGCCAGGCGTGGCGCGTAGTTTGGCTTCTTGGTTTTCGAGACCGACCAGGGCTCGCTTGACAGCATTGCAGGCGCCTTTGTGCTCTGGCCTGTCAGATACCTGATGCCCCCGGCCGCAGTAGAACGTGACATTGCATGCGGCACATTTGGAGACGTTTGCTTTGGTGCCACAAACCGAACAGTTTGAGCTCAGAGTGAGACTCATTGCTGGGAGTACAGCGTAAATTTGAATGTAGTACCAAGCACTGTAATCTTGTAAGGAATTGAAATGGTTGAAGGATAGTGTAATAGAACAAATAATACCTTGGGGGTTTTCTCTCAGTCAATGAATTGATCTAATTAACTGATATCTAGGATCTTATCCATCCATTTGTGCAGTAAGGGTTGCACCGAGCCAGCCGGACTTCCGTATGAAGAAATTAATTGCAATGTGAATGGTGGTTGTTACAGTATAGTAGAGAAGAAGATGGGGTTGAGTTTTGCTTCAAGCATTTGGCACTTTGAATACTTAAACTAAGCCATTTAAAGGCTAGTGCTTTTTGCGCCAAGCTCGGCAAACGGAATGAGAGTTCGTGTCATCCTCTCAGCCCTTCCTTGAAATGAGTGTAATTTTGAGGCTAAAATCAAAGAGGACAACTCTGATGTCAATTAGAGTGAGCGACCTAGGTAATTTTCGAGTTTAAGGATGTCGTTGAAGTGTAGTAAAAGGGTGAGATAAGAAGAGCAGTAGAAAACCGGTCGAATGTTAGGCATAGTTGAAGGGCAATCAATTCACTCCACCACAAGTTATACATAAATAGTAATGTGTCAATGAGACAGTAGAAGCACTAGATTAGATTAGGAAGTGGAAAATACACAGAGATTGTTTTTGTGCTGAAATATAACCTTACTGCGTAAAAACAATATTCGAAGCGATCACGTGCATATCCCTGTCACTGTAACTCCACGAGGAGTGTGGAGTTATTTCGCTAAAGGATTCCCGCTACAGTATCACGATACAACAATGAATATCAAAGCCCAAGTTACATTAGCTTCTTAGGGTAATACATGTGCTTTGCAAGCCAATCATCGCAAAATAATAATAATAAATATATGTCTCTCAGATCTAAAGCTGGCATCTCCTATCCTATCCTATTCCTGGCTCCTTATTCCACGTTCCTACACAGGCTTTACGATCATACAATCGCTGCTACGGCTGCCTTTATACCTCCATACCCATGGATGAAGTAGTACTTATGCATCACTCATTTCCTGCCTCATCAATTCTGAACCGCCATAATGTGCTCTGTAGAGATCGCAACATCATTCTCCTCTTCACCATCCGTGCAGTCGTCCTCATTCAGCAACCGAAGTTACCTTAACCCTCAACCCCTCAGAATCCAACTTCGGTGACGGCAGGAAGAAATCATGCTTGAGCTTAATATCTGAGAAATCAGTCTCATAGAGTTCGAAGGTAAAGCGACGGAAGACACTGGCGATGGCGAGGAACAGCTCCCCATGAGCTAAGCTAGAAAATCATAAGATTAGCTCTCGTTCGTCTGTTCGTACTCTGGTTCCTCGAGTACGGAATATAAGGACATACTTAATGCCCAGGCAAGACCTTGCGCCCTTACCAAACGCAACAAAGTAGCGATTAAGACTCGTGCCGTATTCGGTTTTTGGGTTCTCTAGCCACCGTTCCGGGATAAAGGAGCGCGAGTTCGGGTAGATGCGCTCGTCATGATGGACATCGATGATAGTCATAGAGACAGGCGTACCAGCTGGGATCACGAAGTCCCTATACTTGGTCGGCTTATCCGGGGAGATGCGGGGGTTCCGCGATGACACGCCGTAGGAGAGCCGGATGCCTTCCTGGATGCAGGCGCTGAGATAGGGCAGTTTCTCCAGAAAGAGTGAGTCCAGCTGGGCTGTTGCTTCGGGAATTGCGGCCTCGAGCTCGGAGCGTAGTTTAGCTAGGATGGGAGGATTGCTAATCAGATGGAAGGATGTGGTCGTTAGGGCCCAGGCAGTGGTCTCTAGCCCAGCTCCGATCATCAGCTGAGCTTCGTCGCCGAGACGGTCGATGGATTTCTCGTGCGGTGGAAGATTGCTTTAGCCCTCTAGTAATCGTACTTCTAATTATAAACTAACTTAATCAACTAGTAGTAACTAATGAACTTATATACCTAGTTCTTATTAAGGGTCACGTCTACTAAGCGCTTAGCAAGCAGTAGCATTACCATCTACTAGATGACGGCCTAACGTGGTGGCATATCACGTTAATCTATTAAGTGTATCCATTTGAGTAAACTGTCTTCCTCGTTCTGAGTAAGTACTCGATTAATCACGTCAGAACCACGCTTGGGAGGCACGCCTGTGAGGTGACGAAGGAGGGTGTTTTGGGGGACGTCAAAGGCTTTCGCGGCAGCTAAGGGCGTTTCAAACTGGCCTCGTTAGTAGGCCTAGATGGCGAGCTCAAGCCTACCAGCTTGATAAAGTGATTCCCTACGTGTATTGGTGGCCATGGGTGAGGGAAGGTGTTGACGCGTTAGTCGCGAGATTGGTGGTCCACATGGGGGTGAGGTCTAGATGGGGGCGGATTACGTTAGCTACTAGAACGGACCTAGCTTTAAGAAATCATATGTAACCTCTTAAAGGATTTTAATCTACATAACATTACTATGTGTTATGAATGTGTCGCTATAGAGTGTTGCTATGGATGTGGG